>JAEKDQ010000968.1:0-63258 GCA_026937815.1 Etheostoma perlongum
GCAGCAGCACAAGCTCAAATTTCAGTGAAACCTGCTTTGTATGGTAATTACGAGACTGAATGCAAAGTGTGTAACCACCATTTAACTCAAAACCTATCGCTTGTGGTCAATACTGTCAAATTTGGAGCTCCTTCAAGTTATATGAAAGACCAGGTGACTACTCAACATGCCCCCCACCAACGTACTGTTTTCAGTCTAAATGGCTTAGGACATTATACCTATGAGCCTACTTTAAATTAGTTGTGGAAAGTTTTTTTTTACCTGTACTCTCGCTAAAAACCAGGCTCCACCGAGATTTGAACTCAGATCACTGGATTCAGAGTCCAGAGTGCTAACCATTACACCATGGAACCTTTAAAAATCCTGCATTGGTTTGCTAGGCAGTTTCTTTCATAATATCCACAAGTATGATATTGATGGTACACAACAATCACAAGGAAGATAAAAAGCAACAATTACAGACCAACTTAAGTCATTTGTTTAGCTAAGCATTCAGAGGAAGTGGGAAAAGGCAAGTCAAGAAAAGGTTTTAAAGGACTTGCCACAAACAATGAATTCAGCAGTAGATACGTCTACTGTGTACAAACACATGGTAACTTTACATGTGTTGACAAGAAACTTGCTCATGATGTACTCGCAATTGCGTACATTCATGTCCCCTTGTTTACAAAAGAATTGCTAAGTTCATTATTCCCAATACCATGTCTCAGATGATAGTAAGCAAAAGAAACCACTTGTTGTCAGAAGTGGGATTCGAACCCACGCCTCCAGTGGAGACTGCGACCTGAAGCAGCGCCTTGGACCACTCGGCCATCCTGACTGATCCAAGAGCTAATCTGTAGGACCCGTCTCAAAAATTATAATATAGTGAATGAACTATGTAATGATATGGTAGGTTCTCAGTCATCCATGTCATAGTTAACAAGGGAAGGGTTCTCAGTTGTCAGTCCAAATATATGGGTTTTCATGGGGACATGGAAGAAAGTCGCCAGGGTGACAATGTGCTTGACAATGACAATGCATGGTGCAGGATGTGACGGCATCTTATTGACTTTGTACCCCAATGTGCAATACAGGCTAAATCATATGGTGGGAACAAGATCCACCAATCTTTTGGTCCACAATGTCAACCTGGGTCCAGAAATGTCCTTGCCAGATGGGAAATAGACTGACAATTGGGTCAACATTTTGCAATTATCTTCAATATGCCCAACTGAGTCCAAAAATGTATCTGCCAGATGGGAAATACACTGATAACTGTCTTATTGGTCTAAACGTGGCAAATATTGCCGTACAATGCCCACATTGAGTCCAGATGTGTCTGTTTTGTTTCCTGATCCATGCTATTACCCCAAAAGTGCACAACAAGGCAGAGGGCAACTGGACTTGGTGAAAGGTCCTCGAAGAAATTTTTTCTCTACTTCTTTAGTTGGTTTTACACAGAAAGAGTTGGACACAGTGCCCACTTCCTAACCCCTATCTCACAATTGAAAGCTGTGGGGAAAGGGGGTTCCAAAGCTAATAGACCAATCAAAAGCAATTCTGATGCACTATACTGGCCCATTCAGGATGAGCACTGTATACTCTGACTGCAGCAGCACAAGCTCAAATCTCAGTGAAACCTGCTTTGTATGGTAATTACGAGACTGAATGCAAAGTGTGTAACCACCATTTAACTCAAAACCTATCGCTTCTGGTCAATACTGTCAAATTTGGAGCTCCTTCAAGTTATATGAAAGACCAGGTGACTGCTCAACATGCCCCCACCAACGTACTGTTTTCAGTCTAAATGGCTTAGGACATTATACCTATGAGCCTACTTTAAATTAGTTGTGGAAAGTTAATTTTTTTTTTACCTGTACTCTAGCTAAAAACCAGGCTCCACTGAGATTTGAACTCAGATCACTGGATTCAGAGTCCAGAGTGCTAACCATTACACCATGGAACCTTTAAAAATCCTGCATTGGTTTGCTAGGCAGTTTCTTTCATAATATCCACAAGTATGATATTGATGGTACACAACAATCACAAGGAAGATAAAAAAGCAACAATTACAGACCAACTTAAGTCATTTGGTTTAGCTAAGCATTCAGAGGAAGTGGGAAAAGGCAAGTCAAGAAAAGGTTTTAAAGGACTTGCCACAAACAATGAATTCAGCAGTAGATACGTCTACTGTGTACAAACACATGGTAACTTTACATGTGTGGACAAGAAACTTGCTCAGATGAGGATGTACTCGCAATTGCGTACATTCATGTCCCCTTGTTTACAAAGAATTGCTAAGTTCATTATTCCCAATACCATGTCTCAGATGATAGTAAGCAAAGAAACCACTTGTTGTCAGAAGTGGGATTCGAACCCACGCCTCCAGTGGAGACTGCGACCTGAACGCAGCGCCTTGGACCGCTCGGCCATCCTGACTGATCCAAGAGCTAATCTGTAGGACCCTTCTCAAAAATTATAATATAGTGAATGAACTATGTAATGATATGGTAGGTTCTCAGTCATCCATGTCATAGTTAACAAGGGAAGGTTTCTCAGTTGTCAGTCCAAATATATGGGTTTTCATGGGGACATGGAAGAAAGTCGCCAGGGTGACAATGTGCTTGACAATGACAATGCATGGTGCAGGATGTGACGGCATCTTATTGACTTTGTACCCCAATGTGCAATACAGGCTAAATCATATGGTGGGAACAAGATCCACCAATCTTTTGGTCCACAATGTCAACCTGGGTCCAGAAATGTCCTTGCCAGATGGGAAATAGACTGACAATTGGGTCAACATTTTGCAATTATCTTCAATATGCCCAACTGAGTCCAAAAATGTATCTGCCAGATGGGAAATACACTGATAACTGTCTTATTGGTCTAAACGTGGCAAATATTGCCGTGGCAATGCCCACATTGAGTCCAGATGTGTCTGTTTTTGTTTCCTGATCCATGCTATTTTTGCAGAGGGCAATCCAGGCATCAAGGGCAACTGGAAATTTTGAAAGGTCCTCGAAGAAATTTTTCTCTCCAAAGACTTCTTTAGTTGTTTTTTACACAGAAAGAAGGCCTGGGAACCCCTAATCTCACAATTGAAAGCTGTGGGGAAAGGGGGTTCCAAAGCTAATAGACCAATCAACAAGCAATTCTGATGCACTATACTGGCCCATTCAGGATGAGCACTTATCTTGACTGCAGCCACAAGCTCAAATTTCAGTGAAACCTGCTTTGTATGGTAATACGAGACTGAATGCAAAGTGTCTAAACCACCATTTAACTCAAAACCTATCGCTTCTGGTCAATACTGTCAAATTTGGAGCTCCTTCAAGTTATATGAAAGACCAGGTGACTGCTCAACATGCCCCCACCAACGTACTGTTTTCAGTCTAAATGGCTTAGGACATTATACCTATGAGCCTACTTTAAATTAGTTGTGGAAAGTTTTTTTTTTACCTGTACTCTAGCTAAAAACCAGGCTCCACTGAGATTTGAACTCAGATCACTGGATTCAGAGTCCAGAGTGCTAACCATTACACCATGGAACCTTTAAAAATCCTGCATTGGTTTGCTAGGCAGTTTCTTTCATAATATCCACAAGTATGATATTGATGGTACACAACAATCACAAGGAAGATAAAAAAGCAACAATTACAGACCAACTTAAAAGTCATTTGGTTTGCTAAGCATTCATAAGGAATGTGGGAAAAGGCAAGTCTGAAAAGGTTTTAAAAACTTGCCACAAACAATGAATTTGACCAAAGTGCAGTCTCGGTCACTGTGTAAAAACGTAAGACATGAAAACACTTTCATGCTTACATGACAAAACCTTGCTCATGGGTACTTTGACCAAAGTGCAGTCTTGATGTCCCTTGTTTAAAAAGAATTGCTAAGTTCATGTATTCCCAATACCATAGTCTAAAAATGATAAAAGCAGGGGAAACCACTTGTTGTCAGAGTCTACTGTGGGATTCGCACGGAACGCCTCCAGATGGTTGCAAAGAGGGGATCTACCTGGGTGTTGCCATCCTCCATCCATTGGCTAATCTGTAGGTAAGCTCAACATCCTGTTTTCAAAAATTGATTATGAATGAACTATGTGAGGGATTGTGGGGTTCTCAGAGATTGGTCAAGTAAAAACCAGGGCCATTCTCATTGTATCAGTCCAAATATAGTGTGGTTTTCATGGGGACATGGAAGAAAGATCGCCAGGGTGACAATTTCAATGACAATGCATGGTGCAGGATACAGAGGGTTGACTACACACAGGAAATGGCTTTTTTGAGTGCAAAAAAAGGTAGAATCACCTGAGGGTGAGAAAATCCAGGATTGCCCCCATTGTGGCAGGGGCAGATGTGGGGACCAGTGAGTCCAATGTTGAAATTTGCCACCGCCGAGTCCTTTAGTGCAAAACTACAGCGATGACAGTACCCTGAAAGGGACAGGCGAATGGGTCAACATGCCCGAACGAATCGGAGCAATTATCTTCAAGATCAATCAAAAGCAAAAATGTAAACAGCGACAGCAAATAGAGAAATTAGAAAAAGAAAATGACAGGGGCATAGATGATGGATGGGACCCACGTCATGGGACGGGGATAGGCTTTTGGAAGTTGTGTGCTGCAGGAATGTGGAGGAAGCAGGCAGCCAAAAAGACAGAGACAGATAAGGGAAACTACAGAGACAATTTTTTCCTTGTTCTCTGTTTGCGCCTTTTTATTTGGAATATAACGAAAACCAAGCATAAATCACATCTGAAAATGGGGGATTCACTATTGAACATTGGGTTGGATTGATTGAAAAATTGATGGGAACAGTCAGAACAGGAAACAACGGAGCCCCCATCTTAAAAAAGGTGAGCAGAAAGGAATCAAATCTGCACATTGGTGAATATAAATTAAGGCAATGATGTTTTCATGGTCTGACTGATAAAAATTGAGTGATCCAGTGGGGTTATTAATGCTATGTGTTGTTGAAAAGTAAAGAGTAGCCAAACAGTGGGTTTGGTGAGAAGTAGTGTGTATTTTGTCTGAGAGACAGACTACACACATGGAGGAGGTAATGTGTTAAAATTTCTGAACGCAGAACTTCTTGAAACATGGTCAATTAAAACTTAGCAAAATTCTGATGAGGAGTCCAATGCATGTATACATGATTACAATCACAATTATATGAGGGTGTCTGCCGAATTACATACATTGATTACTGAGTTGGGACCAGATCCCTATAGATTACAGATGGACTTATTGGTAAAAGAGAAGAAAAAAAAAAAATCACAATGAGTCAGAGAGCTAGATTAAAAAGTAATGGAAGAATATAGAACAGTTGGTTGGTACCAATTCCAGAATTGTTAGATTTAAGAAAAATGAGTTAAAAAGGGGGTGCTGTACGTGTGTATGTGTATGTATATATATATATATATATGGAGATGTGTGTATGCATATATATATATACATATTTGAAATTGCTCAAGAAGAATGAGCCAGAGTACATGGATTGCCACTGTTATGGGAAGACTAAGTTTTTTGTTTTTTTTTTTTAACAAAAAAAAAAAAAAAGTTTGAGGTGCTTAGTCATGGAGGGAGCATGAGCAACATGGTCATAAATACAGACAGACAACTGAACATTCAGAGGAAACCTGAGGTTGTATATGTGTAGATATGAATTTGTTTTTTGATTAAGGTACAATTTGCTAGGTTTGTAAAAACATTGTTCAAAAATAGTTTAAAATGCCGGACTGCAGTGGGAACATGTGGAGAGCTCTGATACAGGCAGGGGTGAGAAAAGGAGATAGACGGTCTTCCTACTAATGAGCTAGCACAGAGGTGTAGGCAGAAAGGGTTAAAAGTTAACACTGTACAGGCAAGTTTCATGCAACCGAGAAATGATGCAAGGGTTAACTGATGTGCTGCGTGATTTAAAAAGATACCATGAGAGCGGTGTCCAGTGCTCCTCCTGCTGAGGAGAGTGAGAGTGAGGAAGAAGTGGAGATTGCAGCTGTCAGAAAGCGGAAGGAAAAGAAAAAAGGGCAAAGGGAAAGGTAATGGGAAAGACAGGAGGAATATCAGTGGGAAGAAGGGGATAAATACTCAGGGGTCCTGGCCGAGCCTCCCAAGACCAGATGGTAACACACTGGTCAACAAATGGAAAACATTAGACCACATAGAAATGCCCATATTTATTGGGAAAAACATTTGCTCTGGTCGATAGGGCAGAGTCATTGGCCTCCATAGTCAGGAATGACATTACACTTAACTAGTGGGCAATTCACATTTGGAGTAAAACGAATTAGAGTTATTTTGGTTGGAAAGTGAAAAATGAAGCCGCTTCCCCTGCCAGTACCAACTAAAGTTGTGAGTATGAAGCAATACAGGGCCCCAGGGGGACAAGAGGAAATAACTGCTACTATAAAAGGAGTATTTAGAGGCAGGAGTTTTGAAAAACTACAACTACTCAGTGGAACAATCCATTATGGCCAGTAAAGAAGCCTGATGATTCATGGCGAATGACTGTTGATTACAGAGAGTTGAACAAACATACACCGCCATTGACTGCTGCTGTGCCTGATGTGATAACTGTAGTAGGAAAGGTGTCAACATCATAGGAAGGAGTTCCTCAGTATGTGCAGGGACATCTTAACAAGGGGAAGAAGCCTGGACAGGTATGGCAGATGGATTTTATTGGCCCAATGCCAATATCACAGAACAAGAAATTTGTGTGTACCGCTGTAGACACTTATTCAGGAGTAATGGTTTGTTACCCGGTAAACTAGCAACGCAAAATAGCACCAATGAGTTGTTTAGCCCTAATTCAGCAGTACTATGGAACCCATTGGAAGTTCAAACAGATAATGGTACTCATTTAACTGGACACAAGGTAAAAAGAGTGGGCAAAAGATCATAATGTACATTTTTTTCCATGTTCCCTACCACCCTCAGGCTGCAGGGCTTATTGAGCGACTCAAAGAAAAATTGAGGAAACTCTCCCCAAACACAATCTGGAGGGATGGTCTAAACATTTGCAGGTGGCGTTGAATCAGATCAACAATAGGCCCTGGGGAGTCAAGTAACGCCCCTGATGAGGATGGTAGCACAACATGAAGCTAGAAGTGTAGAGGAACCATTAAAATGTGGAAAATAAACGATCAGGCTGAAATTTCAGTCAGGGACACTCTGAAGTGCAGCAGGAGTAGATTTGAAAACTATAGAAACAGTGACTTTGGTCCCTGACACAATAACTATTGTAAAGAAGGGTTTAGGGTTGCAAAATTAACACCTATGGACATATCTTAAAGTGGTTCTCCCTTTAAAGGGTTAACCATCCAGGCCGGGGGTAATAGATGCAGACTATCAAGGAGAAATTGGGGAAGTTTGCAGGTTGATGTCAGACCAACCACTAGTCCTAGAGAAGGGACAAAAAATAGCCCAGTTAGTGGTTAAACCATGTATTCTTACCCCAGTACAGGAGATAAGTAAACCAGTGTTATTGACCAGCAGGGGAGAGCAAGGTTTTGGGTCGACAGACAAAACAATACTGGGGGCAAAAGTATGGGTGAAACAGGCAAATGGTCCCCCAAGGCCTGCTGAGATAATAGCACAAGGAAATGATTCAACTGTAAGTGTGTTAAATACAGGAGAAGAAAAATGGGTGAATGTTTCTGTTACTCATTGTTATAACAGGGAAAACTAATCAGTGTCATTCTATATCAGTTGTTAATGCTGTGTGCAGAATCATGTCTGGAGTACAGATCCTAGAGTGGTTGGTTGGACGACGACCCCTAGAGGCTGAAGAGGGTGGTGCCAGACGACACCATGGGCCACCGCAATGGGAGATCCGGACTTGGAGGTGCCGTCTGTTCGGTCATCATGTGCCTTGTCCTCTATGTCATAACGATTGGTTGTTATGGTGTGATGGAGGGACAGGGGCTGGGAAAAACGACGGGACCCATTAGAATAGCCTGGAAGAATGACACGCGAAACAGAACTCAGGATGATTACACGTGTCCAGCTAATCATCGTTGCTCTGTGGTAAACATAACTGTAAATGGTGAAATGTGGAAATGTCCGAACTGTCATAAAGGCCGCCCAATTCCTGTGATACCTGAAGGAGGCAACGTCACTATTACATCAAATGTGAGCATTTGTGTATGGAATCGGACCAACAGAACTTGTGACCCCTATTATAACGGAAAGAACTGGACGATGAAAATACATAACCTGAGAGAAATTGTAATATGCAAATGATTCCCGCTAAATTACAACAAGAGCGATTTGAGCGAATCTTGACAAGTGAAAATCCCGCTGAGTGGCGGCGAATCTGGAATATGACAAATGATAAATGGATAAAGCTTGCTGGTCACAAAACACAATGTAATGGGACTATGTGTAAAGGCTCATGGACAGAATTTATTGTAAACTCGTCTATGGTAGTGTGTTTATATCAGGTTCTACCTGTCATCACTACTCAGGGGTTTTGGTATTTACATATGGATGGAGAGTGGTTAGATCCACGAACAAATCTAACTTATGATGCTAAGTAATGTGAAGACACTGATAAAGGAATGGCTTGTAGATTACAAACAGGATATCACAATCCGTGCTTAACTGCCTCAGAGGTTGCATTATGTGACTGGACGCGGGAAGTTCCCACAGACAGATTATGGCAAGTTGGACCACAAACATTGTGTGTAGCTACTATGTCTAATCATTCACAAGTGCCTGCAGTACCATTCACGGGGTTGTGTAAAAGATGTGTATATTTGGACTTGGAGAAACATGACCTATCGTTTGACAAATTATTCAATCTCTCACCATTTTACCCGTGCGCAGTGGGATATTCTCCACCTGCCATGGAAGATTTCCCTGGATCGTTTCAGAGGCGCACTGGAGCGATCCACGGAAATACAAAGGTTAGTGAGGTCACATAGGTCAAACATCACAAGTCTGATGATATCCACATTGATTGCAAAGGATGAAGTTGTGCACACAGCACAAATTGTTAGACAGAATTCAGCCCATCATTGGTGGGATATATTTTCAGGAATGTCTGTAACCGCTAAATCAACAGTAGTGCCGCCTTTATTACTGCTTATAATAGCCATATGTGTTTTGACTCTATGTAATTTTGCCACATGTTATTATGTACGACGCACTCGCAAGGAGGTGGAATGGGTAATCTTTCAACGTATGAGATGAGGGTGTGGTTAAAGTATTACCTGGGAGCTTTTGGACGACGAGAGTTGGAGGTGCGATTGGAACCGTGGCCTACACATGAGTACTATATCAGATTTAACTTTGCAGGAATTATGGGAATTGGTAATTCATGATGTGCTTAATAATCCTTTGGAATGTTAACATGGGAAAATTTTGTGAATTGATGAAGAGCATCAAGAGTGGAATGTGATAGTAAAATTATCATTGTTTGGTGTTGCTCTGATCAATTCCCAAATAAGGAATGTGTGTGTGCTAATCTGAATCTGCTTACATGACCAAAATGCTTGTCTGGTCACTTTGACCAAAGTGCAGTCTCGGGTCACTTAAATAACGAGAAATGAAACACTTGTCTGCTTAAATAACGAGAAATGAAACACTTGTCTGCTTACATGACCAAAATGCTTGTCTGGGTCACTTTGACCAAAGTGCAGTCTCGGGTCACTTAAATAACGGGAAATGAAACACTTGCTGTACGCCAATGCTCTAGTGTAAAACTATAAAGAGCAGGGGGTCTCTGCGCTCTGGTAGAGTCTACTGTGGGTTGCGTACGGAACGCCCAGATGGTTGCACAGGGGATCTACCGGGGTGTTGGCTCTCCACCCATTGGCGACGGTAAGCTTCGTTTTCTGTTTGATTATGTGTAACCAAGTGTGAGGGATTGTGGGTTGAGATTGGCAATAAACGCCATTATTGTATCAGTCTAACCTGAGTCCAGTGTGATCATTTCCTGGGGTGCCGACCAACCCCCGATCCTCCTTAAATTTATTTCAAGACACCAACTTAAGTCATTTGGTTAGCTAAGCATTCAGAGGAAGTGGGAAAAGGCAAGTCAAGAAAAGGTTTTAAAGGACTTGCCACAAACAATGAATTCAGCAGTAGATACGTCTACTGTGTACAAACACATGGTAACTTTACATGTGTGGACAAGAAACTTGCTCATGATGTACTCGCAATTGCGTACATTCATGTCCCCTTGTTTACAAAGAATTGCTAAGTTCATTATTCCCAATACCATGTCTCAGATGATAGTAAGCAAAGAAACCACTTGTTGTCAGAAGTGGGATTCAAACCCACGCCTCCAGTGGAGACTGCGACCTGAACGCAGCGCCTTGGACCGCTCGGCCATCCTGACTGATCCAAGAGCTAATCTGTAGGACCCTTCTCAAAAATTATAATATAGTGAATGAACTATGTAATGATATGGTAGGTTCTCAGTCATCCATGTCATAGTTAACAAGGGAAGGTTTCTCAGTTGTCAGTCCAAATATATGGGTTTTCATGGGGACATGGAAGAAAGTCGCCAGGGTGACAATGTGCTTGACAATGACAATGCATGGTGCAGGATGTGACGGCATCTTATTGACTTTGTACCCCAATGTGCAATACAGGCTAAATCATATGGTGGGAACAAGATCCACCAATCTTTGGTCCACAATGTCAACCTGGGTCCAGAAATGTCCTTGCCAGATGGGAAATAGACTGACAATTGGGTCAACATTTTGCAATTATCTTCAATATGCCCAACTGAGTCCAAAAATGTATCTGCCAGATGGGAAATACACTGATAACTGTCTTATTGGTCTAAACGTGGCAAATATTGCCGTACAATGCCCACATTGAGTCCAGATGTGTCTGTTTTGTTTCCTGATCCATGCTATTACCCCAAAAGTGCACAACAAGGCAGAGGGCAACTGGACTTGGTGAAAGGTCCTCCGAAGAAATTTTTTCTCTCATCCAAGAGACTTCTTTAGTTGGTTTTTACACAGAAAGAGTTGGACACAGTGCCCACTTCCTAACCCCTATCTCACAATTGAAAGCTGGGGGAAAGGGGGGCATCCAAAGCTAATAGACCAATCAACAAGCAATTCTGATGCACTATACTGGTCCATTCAGGATGAGCACTGTATACTCTGACTGCAGCAGCACAAGCTCAAATTTCAGTGAAACCTGCTTTGTATGGTAATTACGAGACTGAATGCAAAGTGTGTAACCACCATTTAACTCAAAACCTATCGCTTCTGGTCAATACTGTCAAATTTGGAGCTCCTTCAAGTTATATGAAAGACCAGGTGACTGCTCAACATGCCCCCACCAACGTACTGTTTTCAGTCTAAATGGCTTAGGACATTATACCTATGAGCCTACTTTAAATTAGTTGTGGAAAGTAAAAATTTTTTTACCTGTACTCTAGCTAAAAACCAGGCTCCACTGAGATTTGAACTCAGATCACTGGATTCAGAGTCCAGAGTGCTAACCATTACACCATGGAACCTTTAAAAATCCTGCATTGGTTTGCTAGGCAGTTTCTTTCATAATATCCACTAGTATGATATTGATGGTACACAACAATCACAAGGAAGATAAAAAAGCAACAATTACAGACCAACTTAAGTCATTTGGTTAGCTAAGCATTCAGAGGAAGTGGGAAAAGGCAAGTCAAGAAAAGGTTTTAAAGGACTTGCCACAAACAATGAATTCAGCAGTAGATACGTCTACTGTGTACAAACACATGGTAACTTTACATGTGTGGACAAGAAACTTGCTCATGATGTACTCGCAATTGCGTACATTCATGTCCCCTTGTTTACAAAGAATTGCTAAGTTCATTATTCCCAATACCATGTCTCAGATGATAGTAAGCAAAGAAACCACTTGTTGTCAGAAGTGGGATTCGAACCCACGCCTCCAGTGGAGACTGCGACCTGAACGCAGCGCCTTGGACCGCTCGGCCATCCTGACTGATCCAAGAGCTAATCTGTAGGACCCTTCTCAAAAATTATAATATAGTGAATGAACTATGTAATGATATGGTAGGTTCTCAGTCATCCATGTCATAGTTAACAAGGGAAGGTTTCTCAGTTGTCAGTCCAAATATATGGGTTTTCATGGGGACATGGAAGAAAGTCGCCAGGGTGACAATGTGCTTGACAATGACAATGCATGGTGCAGGATGTGACGGCATCTTATTGACTTTGTACCCCAATGTGCAATACAGGCTAAATCATATGGTGGGAACAAGATCCACCAATCTTTTGGTCCACAATGTCAACCTGGGTCCAGAAATGTCCTTGCCAGATGGGAAATAGACTGACAATTGGGTCAACATTTTGCAATTATCTTCAATATGCCCAACTGAGTCCAAAAATGTATCTGCCAGATGGGAAATACACTGATAACTGTCTTATTGGTCTAAACGTGGCAAATATTGCCGTACAATGCCCACATTGAGTCCAGATGTGTCTGTTTTGTTTCCTGATCCATGCTATTACCCCAAAAGTGCACAACAAGGCAGAGGGCAACTGGACTTGGTGAAAGGTCCTCCGAAGAAATTTTTTCTCTCATCCAAGAGACTTCTTTAGTTGGTTTTTACACAGAAAGAGTTGGACACAGTGCCCACTTCCTAACCCCTATCTCACAATTGAAAGCTGTGGGGAAAGGGGGCATCCAAAGCTAATAGACCAATCAACAAGCAATTCTGATGCACTATACTGGTCCATTCAGGATGAGCACTGTATACTCTGACTGCAGCAGCACAAGCTCAAATTTCAGTGAAACCTGCTTTGTATGGTAATTACGAGACTGAATGCAAAGTGTGTAACCACCATTTAACTCAAAACCTATCGCTTCTGGTCAATACTGTCAAATTTGGAGCTCCTTCAAGTTATATGACAGACCAGGTGACTGCTCAACATGCCCCCACCAACGTACTGTTTTCAGTCTAAATGGCTTAGGACATTATACCTATGAGCCTACTTTAAATTAGTTGTGGAAAGTTTTTTTTTTTTACCTGTACTCTAGCTAAAAACCAGGCTCCACTGAGATTTGAACTCAGATCACTGGATTCAGAGTCCAGAGTGCTAACCATTACACCATGGAACCTTTAAAAATCCTGCATTGGTTTGCTAGGCAGTTTCTTTCATAATATCCACAAGTATGATATTGATGGTACACAACAATCACAAGGAAGATAAAAAAGCAACAATTACAGACCAAGTTAAGTCATTTGGTTAGCTAAGCATTCAGAGGAAGTGGGAAAAGGCAAGTCAAGAAAAGGTTTTAAAGGACTTGCCACAAACAATGAATTCAGCAGTAGATACATCTACTGTGTACAAACACATGGTAACTTTACATGTGTTGACAAGAAACTTGCTCATGATGTACTCGCAATTGCGTACATTCATGTCCCCTTGTTTACAAAGAATTGCTAAGTTCATTATTCCCAATACCATGTCTCAGATGATAGTAAGCAAAGAAACCACTTGTTGTCAGAAGTGGGATTCGAACCCACGCCTCCAGTGGAGACTGCGACCTGAACGCAGCGCCTTGGACCGCTCGGCCATCCTGACTGATCCAAGAGCTAATCTGTAGGACCCTTCTCAAAAATTATAATATAGTGAATGAACTATGTAATGATATGGTAGGTTCTCAGTCATCCATGTCATAGTTAACAAGGGAAGGTTTCTCAGTTGTCAGTCCAAATATATGGGTTTTCATGGGGACATGGAAGAAAGTCGCCAGGGTGACAATGTGCTTGACAATGACAATGCATGGTGCAGGATGTGACGGCATCTTATTGACTTTGTACCCCAATGTGCAATACAGGCTAAATCATATGGTGGGAACAAGATCCACCAATCTTTTGGTCCACAATGTCAACCTGGGTCCAGAAATGTCCTTGCCAGATGGGAAATAGACTGACAATTGGGTCAACATTTTGCAATTATCTTCAATATGCCCAACTGAGTCCAAAAAAATGTATCTGCCAGATGGGAAATACACTGATAACTGTCTTATTGGTCTAAACGTGGCAAATATTGCCGTACAATGCCCACATTGAGTCCAGATGTGTCTGTTTTGTTTCCTGATCCATGCTATTACCCCAAAAAGTGCACAACAAGGCAGAGGGCAACTGGACTTGGTGAAAGGTCCTCCGAAGAAATTTTTTCTCTCATCCAAGAGACTTCTTTAGTTGGTTTTTACACAGAAAGAGTTGGACACAGTGCCCACTTCCTAACCCCTATCTCACAATTGAAAGCTGTGGGGAAAGGGGGCATCCAAAGCTAATAGACCAATCAACAAGCAATTCTGATGCACTATACTGGTCCATTCAGGATGAGCACTGTATACTCTGACTGCAGCAGCACAAGCTCAAATTTCAGTGAAACCTGCTTTGTATGGTAATTACGAGACTGAATGCAAAGTGTGTAACCACCATTTAACTCAAAACCTATCGCTTCTGGTCAATACTGTCAAATTTGGAGCTCCTTCAAGTTATATGACAGACCAGGTGACTGCTCAACATGCCCCCACCAACGTACTGTTTTCAGTCTAAATGGCTTAGGACATTATACCTATGAGCCTACTTTAAATTAGTTGTGGAAAGTTTTTTTTTTTTACCTGTACTCTAGCTAAAAACCAGGCTCCACTGAGATTTGAACTCAGATCACTGGATTCAGAGTCCAGAGTGCTAACCATTACACCATGGAACCTTTAAAAATCCTGCATTGGTTTGCTAGGCAGTTTCTTTCATAATATCCACAAGTATGATATTGATGGTACACAACAATCACAAGGAAGATAAAAAAGCAACAATTACAGACCAACTTAAGTCATTTGGTTAGCTAAGCATTCAGAGGAAGTGGGAAAAGGCAAGTCAAGAAAAGGTTTTAAAGGACTTGCCACAAACAATGAATTCAGCAGTAGATGTCTACTGTGTACAAACACATGGTAACTTTACATGTGTGGACAAAGAAACTTGCTCATGATGTACTCGCAATTGCGTACATTCATGTCCCCTTGTTTACAAAGAATTGCTAAGTTCATTATTCCCAATACCATGTCTCAGATGATAGTAAGCAAAGAAACCACTTGTTGTCAGAAGTGGGATTCGAACCCACGCCTCCAGTGGAGACTGCGACCTGAACGCAGCGCCTTGGACCGCTCGGCCATCCTGACTGATCCAAGAGCTAATCTGTAGGACCCTTCTCAAAAATTATAATATAGTGAATGAACTATGTAATGATATGGTAGGTTCTCAGTCATCCATGTCATAGTTAACAAGGGAAGGTTTCTCAGTTGTCAGTCCAAATATATGGGTTTTCATGGGGACATGGAAGAAAGTCGCCAGGGTGACAATGTGCTTGACAATGACAATGCATGGTGCAGGATGTGACGGCATCTTATTGACTTTGTACCCCAATGTGCAATACAGGCTAAATCATATGGTGGGAACAAGATCCACCAATCTTTTGGTCCACAATGTCAACCTGGGTCCAGAAATGTCCTTGCCAGATGGGAAATAGACTGACAATTGGGTCAACATTTTGCAATTATCTTCAATATGCCCAACTGAGTCCAAAAAATGTATCTGCCAGATGGGAAATACACTGATAACTGTCTTATTGGTCTAAACGTGGCAAATATTGCCGTACAATGCCCACATTGAGTCCAGATGTGTCTGTTTTGTTTCCTGATCCATGCTATTACCCCAAAAGTGCACAACAAGGCAGAGGGCAACTGGACTTGGTGAAAGGTCCTCTGAAGAAATTTTTTCTCTCATCCAAGAGACTTCTTTAGTTGGTTTTACACAGAAAGAGTTGGACACAGTGCCCCTTCCTAACCCCTATCTCACAATTGAAAGCTGTGGGGAAAGGGGGGTTCCAAAGCTAATAGACCAATCAACAAGCAATTCTGATGCACTATACTGGCCCATTCAGGATGAGCACTGTATACTCTGACTGCAGCAGCACAAGCTCAAATTTCAGTGAAACCTGCTTTGTATGGTAATTACGAGACTGAATGCAAAGTGTGTAACCACCATTTAACTCAAAACCTATCGCTTCTGGTCAATACTGTCAAATTTGGAGCTCCTTCAAGTTATATGAAAGACCAGGTGACTGCTCAACATGCCCCCACCAACGTACTGTTTTCAGTCTAAATGGCTTAGGACATTATACCTATGAGCCTACTTTAAATTAGTTGTGGAAAGTTTTTTTTTTTTTTACCTGTACTCTAGCTAAAAACCAGGCTCCACTGAGATTTGAACTCAGATCACTGGATTCAGAGTCCAGAGTGCTAACCATTACACCATGGAACCTTTAAAAATCCTGCATTGGTTTGCTAGGCAGTTTCTTTCATAATATCCACAAGTATGAAATTGATGGTACACAACAATCACAAGGAAGATAAAAAGCAACAATTACAGACCAACTTAAGTCATTTGGTTTTTAGCTAAGCATTCAGAGGAAGTGGGAAAAGGCAAGTCCAAAAAGGTTTTGGACTTGCTTACAAACAATGAATTCAGCAGTATACGTCTACTGTGTACAAACACATGGTAAACTTGACTGCATGACAAGAAACTTTCAGCATCAAAAAATGTGTTCCCTAACTGTCTTGTATAATTCATGGGTCCCCCTTGTTTACAAAATTTTAAACCTGGAAACAGTACCTTGGCTTCAAATGATCCATTAAGCGGAAAATCCCAATCGGCCCCGACAATCAGTCCCCTTGTTTAATCAAAAATTACAATAAGTGAAAACTTTGTTGGTTATGGTTGGTTCTGACTGTCTTTCATCCATTTATCTAGTTAAGAAGGCAGGTTTCCAGTTGTTGTGCAGTTTGATTCTTTCATGGGGACATGGCAGAAAGTCCAGGCCGGAATGCTTGGAATGACAATGCAGCAGGATGGTGGCACCTTATTGATGCACATGTGCAATTTTGTTCATCTGGAGAAAACTAAATTAAAGATGAACTGAACTGGAATTTTAATGGGATATAACAAATGTCTCAAAAATTATAAATATTAAAATGAATTTATTAAAATAAAATGGTAAGTTGAAAGTCATCCATGTCATTTTTAGGAGGAGGGAGAAAGGATGGGATGAAGGAGGATGGGAGAGAGGATGGGAGGAAAGGATGGGACAATGTGCTTGACAAGACAATGGGAGGATGGAGGATGGAGACTTTGTGGGATGGGAAATACAGGGGATAAGGATGGTGGAACAAGATTGGGAGAGGATGGACTTTTGAGAGATGTCAACTGGGAGTTTGGGAAATGTAGGATGGGAAGAGATGGAGGGAGGATGGGCAGAGAGGATGGGAGGGACTTGGGGAAGGATGGGAGAAATTATGGGAGGAAGAGAGGATTCTTGAGTTGGAGGATACATGGGACGGAGGATGGGAGAACTATGGGATGAGAAAAAATGGGGGGAAAGGGGGAGAGAGAGGGGAAATCAGGACAGAGGCAATTCTGTCTTAGAGGATGGAGGGAGGAAAGGATGAGCACTGGAGGATGGGAGGGAGGATGGCAGAGAGGATCAGAGGATTTGTGAGAGGATAAGAAAGGATGGGAGAGATGATGATAGGGTTACCATTTAACGCAGCACTACCTGGCTACTGCTTGGTTAAAGTTTTGATAAAAGCCTGTAGTTGTAGTGTTGCGACCAGGTGACCCTGTACATGATATATCACGCAACTTATGTGAATAAAGGAGGTATGTGGTCCTGTGTAAATTATCTGCAATGTGTGTGTTTTGTGTGTGTGTGTAAAAACCACATCACTGAGATTTGCAATTCAGCTTCACTGTGATGTCACAGATGTAAAGTGTCACAAAACCATGGCCTTTAAAATTGGAAGGTCAGGACTCAGACCTTCACTGTGAGACAAATCCACTGGACTCACACACATTTACAGGTTATTAGTTATTAATATTAGGATGAAACTGCAGCCAGACCGGTAAGATAAAACCACATGGTCAATCACTTCTATTATTATTATTCACTTTATAGTATTTAAAAGAAATTGAAGTGTTTTTGAAACAGTAGTAGTATTATATTTATGTATATATAAACTAGTATTGGTATTAAATATAAATAGTATTGGTAAAATTTACATATTCCAGTCTGTGATTAAAACATCCATTCATTTAATTTTAGTCTCAATAATTCCTACAAAAAATTTCTGCAGATTTTCTAACTTAAACAGATTAGGTATAACCTATAAATGAGGTTTATTGACCTTTAAAAAATCCTAACTGTAAAACCAAAGTTTAAGTTAGTGGTAGTGTTAAACATTAAATAAGGGACAAACATGTATGTGTGTGTGTATATGATATGGTAGGTTCTCAAATCCATGCCTAGTTAACAAGAGGACCCGAGCTTGAGGATGACACATACCAACATATGGGTTTTAATGGGGGGATTTTTTTGTTTTAGCTAAGCATTCAATATATGGGACAATGCATATATATATATACTGATAAAGTGTATACAAATATATTCAGGTATATGTGTGTACAATCAGTGTATACAGTATGTGTGTGTATATGACTGTATATGAGTGTATATGAGTATATATGTGTATATATAAGTGTATATGTGTATATATGAGTGTATGTGTGAGTATATGAGTGTATATGTGTGTAATTTGTGTATATGTGTGTATATGAGTGTATAACGTGGAATGTGAGTATATGAGTGTATATGTGTGTATATTGTATATGATTGTATACGTGTATCAATTAGTGTGTTGTGTATATGAGTCTGTGTGTGTTTGTATATGAGTTTTATTGTGTGTTGTGTGTTGTGTATATGAGTTTGAGTGTGTTGTGTCTGTGTATATGAGTCTGAGTGTGTTGTGTTTTGTGTATATGAGTGTATATCCATTATTAGTGTGTTGTGTATATGAGTCTGAGAAAAATTGTGTGTTGTGTATATGAGTCTGAGTGTGTTGTATTTTGTGTATATGAGTGTATATGTATTAGTGTGTTGTGTATATGAGTCTGAGTGTGTTGTGTGTTGTTTATATGAGTCTGAGTGTGTTGTGTGTTGTGTGTCCCAGAGCGGGAGCAGCAGTATCCCCCAGCTGGTCCCATGCTGCCGGGTGGGAACTGTTGAAGGACGGCAGGGTGGTGAAGGTCAGAGGGACAAGACCCCGGCTCCCCGGCCGTCAGGACAACTCCCGGTAAGACACAACACGCCTCACATGTCCACAACTTAAAATATATTCAGCTTCCTGTCCCAGAGGTCAAGACACTAGAAGATTCCCACATGTAACAAGATGACATCACACATGATCACATGATCATCCATAAAAAAAAAAACTGATGTTTTTGGCTTCCGTCTGCAGCTTTCTAGGAAGTCTCTTTAATATAGACCTTAGTGGTCCCCAATACTGTATCTGAAGTCTCTTTTATATATATTCAGATGTGTTGTGTGATTTCAGCGTGAAACCTTTAAAGGACATGGAACAGGGTATAAGGGTCCAGAGGAAGGCCACCGCCATTTGAGCTCAGAAGTGGAATCAAACCTCCCCCCTCCCTGAACGCCCAACAACCCGGCAGCAAAACCCAACAAGCGGAAGAGGAAAAGCAGAGAAGAAGAAGAAGAAGAGGGGAGGGACTTAAACAGTAAGAAGAGGAGAGGACTCAATCAAAAGGAACATGTTGAACTGGCACTCACATCTGGTCTTGACTCACACTGATTTGGACTAACATCTGGTCTGGATTCACATCCGCACTCGACTCACATCTGCACTAGACTCACATCTGCACTAGACTCACATCAAATGGACTAGACTCATATCTGCACTAGACTCACATCTGCACTGGACTCACATCTGGTCTATTCTCACATCTGCACTGGACTCACATCTGGACTAGACTCACATCTGGTCTTGATGACTCAGATCAGGTAGTACGCTAATTACCAGCTGACGTCCTCCTGTGTTTTCTCTGTATAGACAGTGATCTCCATGGTTATACCTATGAGGACCTACTCCAAATTTGGGTTTTCCTTTTTTTAAAGGAAAGGCCGGGTGCTGCTTGACAACAAGCCCATGAACAAGAAGAAGAAGATTATGACGATGAGCCAGAAAGAATCCCTGCAGGACCAACCAAAAGAGGCCTAAACATTCTCCCTCCTCAGAACCATTTCTTCCTTTCCTCCTCCTCCTCCTTCCCTCATTCCTGCCTCAAGCAATTATCCTCCTCCTCCTCCCCTCCTCCACTCCTTCCTCCTTTCCTCCTCCTCTTCCTCCTCCGTCATCCTCCTTCCTTCCTTCCTCCTTCTCCTCCTCCTCATTCCTTTTCCTCTTCCACCTTTTTCTACTCCTCCTTCATCCTATCCTCCTCCTCCCCCTCCTTCCTGGTCCACAACAATCCCAAGGAAGATAAAAAAGCTTCTCTCCTCCTCCTCTTCCTCCTAAGTCATTCCTGTTTTCCTTCTCATTCCTCCTCCTCCTTCCTCCTCCTCTTCCACCTTTTCCTCCTACTCCTCCTCCTTCCTCTTCTGCCTCCTCCTCCTTCTCTTTCCTCCTGTTGTCCTCCCTCCTCCTCTTCCTCAAACATCCTCCTTCCTCTTCCTCCTCCTTCTCCTCCTCCTCCTTCCTGCTCCTCTTCCACCTTTTCCTCCTCCTCCTCCTTCCTCCCCTGCCTCCTCCTCCTTCTCCAAATAATCCTCCTCCTCCTCCTTCTCTTCCCTTTCAATCCTTCTCCTCATTCCTTCCTCCTCCTCTTCCACCTTTTTTCCTTCCTCCTCCTCCTCCTTCCTCCCTCCTCTTCCACCTTTTCCTCTTTCACTCCTCCTCCTTCCTGTAACCTTCCTCCTCTCCCTCCTCCTCCTCCTTCTCTTCCTACTCGTCCTCTTTTCCTTCTCCTTCTGAATTATTTTAATGACCCTCCCCTCCTCCTCCTCCTCCTCCTTTTCTGAGTGATGACATTTTTCTGAATGAGTTTTTTCATGAATATTAACTTGATTAATTCTTTGTCTTCAGCTGAATGTGTCAAGCAGGAGGAGCTCGGTGAAGGAGGCGTGTGACAACCGCCGAGCAAGACGGACTGGCTGTGAGGATCACACACACACACGCTGCATCTTACACACAAGTTTTTTACACACAATACACACACACACTACACACACACAGACAACACACAACTTTTTGGTCCACACACACACATGGACACAGACACACTTCTAGTTGTTATGTATTATATATAATATTATTATTATATGATGTATTATTATCATATGATGTATTATTATTATATGATATATTATTATTATATGATATATTATTATTATATGATGTATTATTATCATATAATGTATTATTATTATATGATATATTATTATTATATGATGTATTATTATTGTTATCTCTCTCCCTTCGTTGCTCCAGTACAACAATGGCAAGCAGGTTTCTGCTGAAGTGGGACCAGGACCTTCACCTGGATCTGGATTTTCATCAGGACCTTCCTCTGGACCTTCATCTGGACCTTCCTCTGGACCTGGATCTTCATCAGGACCTTCCTCTGGACCTTCCCCTGGACCTTCCTCTGGACCTTCCTCTGGACCTGGACCTTCATCAGGACCTTCAGCAAGACCTTCATCTGGACCTTCCTCTGGACCTAGATCTTTATCAGGACCTTCCTCTAGACCTTCATCTGGACCTTCACCTGGACCTTCCTCTGGACCTGTACCATCTCCTCAAAAGACCTCCTTAACTACTTGGGGACAAGGAGGCTCCCAAGGGAGTGACGAGGGCAAGGTGAGAGAGAGAGAGAGAGAGAAAGATGGTCCTGTGTCTGTCCCCTCATGGTCCTTTGTGTGTCAATATGGTCAATGTGTCTGTCCCCTCATGGTCCCATGTCTGTCCCCTCATGGTCCTTTGTGTGTCCCCTCATGGTCCTTTGTGTGTCCCCTCATGGTCCATGTGTCCGTGTCTTCATCAGGAACTTCATCTGGACCTTCATCTGTACCTTCATCATGGCCTTCATCTAGGCCAGCACCAGACTGTCCCAAGGTATATTATTATTACTATTATTATTATTAATATTACAATTACTATTATTATTATTAATATTATTATTATTATTAATATGACCCCTATATTATTATTTTCTGAATAATCACTCCCTCCTCCTCCTCCTCTTCCTCCTCTTCCTCCTCTTCATCCTCTTGCTCCTCCTCCTCTCCCTCCTCTTCCTCTTCCTCCTCCTCCTCCACCTCCTCCTCCTCCAGACTGCCGTGGTTTCTTCTAGATGTGTTTGACTGAAGAGTCCCAGCAGCGCCTAACCCTGCAGCAGCTTTAATGGCTCAGATAACAACACACACACACACACACACACACACACACACACACACCCTCCCACTCCCCCCATTAAGTGAATTAATTGGTAACACCCCCCTCCCCCCATTAAGTGAATTAATTGATTAATTGGTAACCCCTCTCTATCTGTTTCTAAAGGTCTCTGTCTCTCTCTGTCTGTCTCTCTCTGTCTCTCTGTATCTCTCTCTGTCTCTCTCTCTCTCTCTCTCTCTCTCTGTCTCACAGAAAGGACTGGTTGGACCTGTTGGACTCGTGCTGGGGATTTTGGTGATTTGTCCCCGCTGTAAACCGTCTTCATCTGTCTCATTTCTTTGTTTGTGATAAATAAATTCTCTCATCCAACTCCAGACTTCTGTTTCTGTTCTTCAAGGGGGGGGGGTCTGGGTCCTCAGGGTCAAAGCGTCACAGTTAATATTTACTATACGCTATATAAAATACATGAACTTTAGCAACCATGATTATACACCAAAATATGTATCCTGTGTACTGTTTGTGTTCCAGACCGTCTGGTGGGCGATGTCCGACTGGTGAGATTTCTGGTTCTGACCTGCTGTGCTTTGAAAGATCTTTATGAGAGTCATAGAGAACTTTATGACGATGACTGGGATGCATCTGGGACAGCAGAGCCAGGGGGGCACTGTCACAGGGTGCAGAGGAAGAAGACCGGGATGTACGGGAGGGTTTGACGCCAGCAACTTGAAAAGCTAAATAAAAACTTTTCTTTGATATATTGTCTTGTTTTAATTTTAAGTAACAGTGTGCAATATTGGAAACGACATGCAAAAGCCCCTAATAGCCCCTAACAGCCCTTAATATTGAATAATTGAAAAGTGAGAATAGTGCAGAGAGTAGATAATCTGTCGGTGTCTGACTAGATTTGTTTTTAAATGTCCCGTTTGATTCAACCATGGGAACCCAAGGATAAGGGGGTGGTAGAGGCTGACATAATTCCCCATCTCGGTGGTTACTGGACAGGATAACCTTGATGGGCACGGTCTGGTGAGTTATCCTGGTCAGCATATGACCGTCAATAACGGTGATGGCTGAACAGGGTAGCTATGGGCTCTATGGGTAACCCAGCTTGAGCAGCTAGATTTACATCAATAAAATTGTCCTCGGCACCAGAGTCATTGAGGGCCCAGAGAGGCAAAGAAAAGTCTCATATTGCAGGGTGACAGGGACCTGAAGACGGAGAATAGTGGATTCGAGACAGGGACTGGTCTCGTCAGTATACCCACTTCTACTGAGTGAATGCCACATGGTCCAGGAAGGGGGTTCCAAATACAGGCACTCACCTGCCTGTATATGGCGGGGCACTATGCAGGAGACATTCAGGACCCAGCTGCACGCCTCCTCCGTTGACTCTCTGGATGCGGTGACCAATGACAAGCAGGAAACTACGGGGAGGACGGTCACAAAAGCCGAGGCTGTTGTCCTGTCCGGTGGATCGAGGCGGACCGCTCTCTCGGGTCTCCTCTCCCCAACCTGTTGTCCAACTTCAATGGCCAAAAACACGAGATTATCAAGGGAGTTGGAGTTCATCCTGGACAGCTAGTTCATCCTTAATACTCTCACATAATCCATTAACAAAAAACCCCCAAAGTGCCCCCTCATCAGAGGTGGGTAGATCAGCCTAAAAAATTGTACTCAAGTAAAAGTACTGTTACTTCACAATACACCATGAACCTTTAAAAAGTAAAAGTAGTCATCCAAAAAATTACTTTGAGTAAAAAAAGTCCTTGATGAAAAACTATCCTCAAGTAGTGAAACTGTTGAGTAACACAACTGATTTACTTAACACAAGCATTAATCAGACAGATAATCATCTTTAGGCAAATTATAGTTCATCCAATCAATAGAATAAATTAAAATTAATTTATTAATTACAAAATAGCTTAAGTGAAGAGACTTAAACATCAAATTTGATGGATACTATATATATATATATATATATATATATATATACAGTATATATATATATATATATATATATAAAATATATATATAGAAATGTTCAAAACATGTGTAAAAGACAAACATTGCCTATCCACAAAAAAATGACTGCTACATGTTTTCTCAAGTTATGGCCATGTTTTCCATTGATGGTAACAACTTGCTCGACACGCCTTTGATTAACTTTACCTTTTCGGTTCGACCCATTTGCTCAGTTTTTCCATTGCAGATTGAGTAACTCATGCAAGGCTGGTTACCATAAAACGCAAAAAGTGATGACGGAATTTTCAAGTGATTCACAACAATCCGGCTGCCAATGTTTTGTTTCAAAAGAAGCTAAAGGAAGCAACAAAAATCATGTAAAAAACAGGAGTTTGTGAAACTAACGAGTTAAGACCGACATGACTGTAAAGCCATCCAGTGTGCAATATTGGAAACAACATAAACCCCCCTAATATATAGCCCTTTAATATTGAACAGTTGGAAAGTTAGAATAGTGCAAGAGTAGTAATAATCTGTAGGTGTCTGGCTAGAATATATATTTTTAAATGTCCCGTTGTTCAGACAAATATATCAGTTGGGTCTTGTTTTGGGGACATGGAAGAAACGCAGGATGACAACCAGACAATGACAATGCATGGTGCAGGATTTAGACGGCATCTTATTGACTTTGTACCCCAATGTGCAATACAGGCTAAATCATATGGTGGGAACAAGGTCCCAATCTTTTGGTCGTAATGAAAACCTGGGTCGAGAAATGTCCTTGCCAGATGGAAAAGCACCATTAGATGTTGAGTTTTTGAAATGTCCGCTTGTTTTGGGTCAACATTTTGCAATTATCTTCAAAATGTAAACTGAGTCCAAAAATGTATCTGCCAGATGGGAAATACACTGATAACTGATTCTTATTTGGTCTACGACTGTCAAAATACGTACAATGCCCCGCTGAGTCCAGATGGTCTGTTTTGACGAGACTGCACAACACTGTTTGATTGGTGAAAACAGTTGGTAGAACCTTTAGCAGAAGTCTCTCTCTGTCAAAATGAAACATTAAAATGAGGCTCTCACCGGGGGGAGAAAACAATGAGTTGGTTTTTACCACAGAAAAGTTGGACACAGTGCCCACTTCCTAACCCCTATCTCACAATTGAAAGCTGTGGGGAAAGGGGGTTCCAAAGCTAATAGACCAATCAACAAGCAATTCTGATGCACTATACTGGCCCATTCAGGATGAGCACTGTATACTCTGACTGCAGCAGCACAAGCTCAAATTTCAGTGAAACCTGCTTTGTATGGTAATTACGAGACTGAATGCAAAGTGTGTAACCACCATTTAACTCAAAACCTATCGCTTCTGGTCAATACTGTCAAATTTGGAGCTCCTTCAAGTTATATGAAAGACCAGGTGACTGCTCAACATGCCCCCACCAACGTACTGTTTTCAGTCTAAATGGCTTAGGACATTATACCTATGAGCCTACTTTAAATTAGTTGTGGAAAGTTTTTTTTTTTACCTGTACTCTAGCTAAAAAACCAGGCTCCACTGAGATTTGAACTCAGATCACTGGATTCAGAGTCCAGAGTGCTAACCATTACACCATGGAACTTTAAAAATCCTGCATTGGTTTGCTAGGCAGTTTCTTTCATAATATCCACAAGTATGATATTGATGGTACACAACAATCACAAGGAAGATAAAAAGCAACAATTACAGACCAACTTAAGTCATTTGGTTAGCTAAGCATTCAGAGGAAGTGGGAAAAGGCAAGTCAAGAAAAGGTTTTAAAGGACTTGCCACAAACAATGAATTCAGCAGTAGATACGTCTACTGTGTACAAACACATGGTAACTTTACATGTGTGGACAAGAAACTTGCTCATGATGTACTCGCAATTGCGTACATTCATGTCCCCTTGTTTACAAAGAATTGCTAAGTTCATTATTCCCAATACCATGTCTCAGATGATAGTAAGCAAAGAAACCACTTGTTGTCAGAAGTGGGATTCGAACCCACGCCTCCAGTGGAGACTGCAACCTGAACGCAGCGCCTTGGACCGCTCGGCCATCCTGACTGATCCAAGAGCTACTCTGTAGGACCCGTCTCAAAAATTATAATATAGTGAATGAACTATGTAATGATATGGTAGGTTCTCAGTCATCCATGTCATAGTTAACAAGGGAAGGTTTCTCAGTTGTCAGTCCAAATATATGGGTTTTCATGGGGACATGGAAGAAAGTCGCCAGGGTGACAATGTGCTTGACAATGACAATGCATGGTGCAGGATGTGACGGCATCTTATTGACTTTGTACCCCAATGTGCAATACAGGCTAAATCATATGGTGGGAACAAGATCCACCAATCTTTTGGTCCACAATGTCAACCTGGGTCCAGAAATGTCCTTGCCAGATGGGAAATAGACTGACAATTGGGTCAACATTTTGCAATTATCTTCAATATGCCCAACTGAGTCCAAAAATGTATCTGCCAGATGGGAAATACACTGATAACTGTCTTATTGGTCTAAACGTGGCAAATATTGCCGTACAATGCCCACATTGAGTCCAGATGTGTCTGTTTTGTTTCCTGATCCATGCTATTACCCCAAAAGTGCACAACAAGGCAGAGGGCAACTGGACTTGGTGAAAGGTCCTCCGAAGAAATTTTTTCTCTCATCCAAGAGACTTCTTTAGTTGGTTTTACACAGAAAGAGTTGGACACAGTGCCCACTTCCTAACCCCTATCTCACAATTGAAAGCTGTGGGGAAAGGGGGCATCCAAAGCTAATAGACCAATCAACAAGCAATTCTGATGCACTATACTGGTCCATTCAGGATGAGCACTGTATACTCTGACTGCAGCAGCACAAGCTCAAATTTCAGTGAAACCTGCTTTGTATGGTAATTACGAGACTGAATGCAAAGTGTGTAACCACCATTTAACTCAAAACCTATCGCTTCTGGTCAATACTGTCAAATTTGGAGCTCCTTCAAGTTATATGAAAGACCAGGTGACTGCTCAACATGCCCCCACCAACGTACTGTTTTCAGTAAATGGCTTAGGACATTATACCTATGAGCCTACTTTAAATTAGTTGTGGAAAGTTTTTTTTTTTTACCTGTACTCTAGCTAAAAACCAGGCTCCACTGAGATTTGAACTCAGATCACTGGATTCAGAGTCCAGAGTGCTAACCATTACACCATGGAACCTTTAAAAATCCTGCATTGGTTTGCTAGGCAGTTTCTTTCATAATATCCACAAGTATGATATTGATGGTACACAACAATCACAAGGAAGATAAAAAAGCAACAATTACAGACCAACTTAAGTCATTTGGTTAGCTAAGCATTCAGAGGAAGTGGGAAAAGGCAAGTCAAGAAAAGGTTTTAAAGGACTTGCCACAAACAATGAATTCAGCAGTAGATAGTCTACTGTGTACAAACACATGGTAACTTTACATGTGTTGGACAAGAAACTTGCTCATGATGTACTCGCAATTGCGTACATTCATGTCCCCTTGTTTACAAAGAATTGCTAAGTTCATTATTCCCAATACCATGTCTCAGATGATAGTAAGCAAAGAAACCACTTGTTGTCAGAAGTGGGATTCGAACCCACGCCTCCAGTGGAGACTGCGACCTGAACGCAGCGCCTTGGACCGCTCGGCCATCCTGACTGATCCAAGAGCTAATCTGTAGGACCCGTCTCAAAAATTATAATATAGTGAATGAACTATGTAATGATATGGTAGGTTCTCAGTCATCCATGTCATAGTTAACAAGGGAAGGTTTCTCAGTTGTCAGTCCAAATATATGGGTTTTCATGGGGACATGGAAGAAAGTCGCCAGGGTGACAATGTGCTTGACAATGACAATGCATGGTGCAGGATGTGACGGCATCTTATTGACTTTGTACCCCAATGTGCAATACAGGCTAAATCATATGGTGGGAACAAGATCCACCAATCTTTTGGTCCACAATGTCAACCTGGGTCCAGAAATGTCCTTGCCAGATGGGAAATAGACTGACAATTGGGTCAACATTTTGCAATTATCTTCAATATGCCCAACTGAGTCCAAAAATGTATCTGCCAGATGGGAAATACACTGATAACTGTCTTATTGGTCTAAACGTGGCAAATATTGCCGTACAATGCCCACATTGAGTCCAGATGTGTCTGTTTTGTTTCCTGATCCATGCTATTACCCCAAAAGTGCACAACAAGGCAGAGGGCAACTGGACTTGGTGAAAGGTCCTCCGAAGAAATTTTTTCTCTCATCCAAGAGACTTCTTTAGTTGGTTTTTACACAGAAAGAGTTGGACACAGTGCCCACTTCCTAACCCCTATCTCACAATTGAAAGCTGTGGGGAAAGGGGGTTCCAAAGCTAATAGACCAATCAACAAGCAATTCTGATGCACTATACTGGCCCATTCAGGATGAGCACTGTATACTCTGACTGCAGCAGCACAAGCTCAAATTTCAGTGAAACCTGCTTTGTATGGTAATTACGAGACTGAATGCAAAGTGTGTAACCACCATTTAACTCAAAACCTATCGCTTCTGGTCAATACTGTCAAATTTGGAGCTCCTTCAAGTTATATGAAAGACCAGGTGACTGCTCAACATGCCCCCACCAACGTACTGTTTTCAGTCTAAATGGCTTAGGACATTATACCTATGAGCCTACTTTAAATTAGTTGTGGAAAGTTTTTTTTTTTTACCTGTACTCTAGCTAAAAACCAGGCTCCACTGAGATTTGAACTCAGATCACTGGATTCAGAGTCCAGAGTGCTAACCATTACACCATGGAACCTTTAAAAATCCTGCATTGGTTTGCTAGGCAGTTTCTTTCATAATATCCACAAGTATGATATTGATGGTACACAACAATCACAAGGAAGATAAAAAGCAACAATTACAGACCAACTTAAGTCATTTGGTTAGCTAAGCATTCAGAGGAAGTGGGAAAAGGCAAGTCAAGAAAAGGTTTTAAAGGACTTGCCACAAACAATGAATTCAGCAGTACTACTGTGTACAAACACATGGTAACTTTACATGTGTGGACAAGAAACTTGCTCATGATGTACTCTCGCAATTGCGTACATTCATGTCCCCTTGTTTACAAAGAATTGCTAAGTTCATTATTCCCAATACCATGTCTCAGATGATAGTAAGCAAAGAAACCACTTGTTGTCAGAAGTGGGATTCGAACCCACGCCTCCAGTGGAGACTGCGACCTGAACGCAGCGCCTTGGACCGCTCGGCCATCCTGACTGATCCAAGAGCTAATCTGTAGGACCCGTCTCAAAAATTATAATATAGTGAATGAACTATGTAATGATATGGTAGGTTCTCAGTCATCCATGTCATAGTTAACAAGGGAAGGTTTCTCAGTTGTCAGTCCAAATATATGGGTTTTCATGGGGACATGGAAGAAAGTCGCCAGGGTGACAATGTGCTTGACAATGACAATGCATGGTGCAGGATGTGACGGCATCTTATTGACTTTGTACCCCAATGTGCAATACAGGCTAAATCATATGGTGGGAACAAGATCCACCAATCTTTTGGTCCACAATGTCAACCTGGGTCCAGAAATGTCCTTGCCAGATGGGAAATAGACTGACAATTGGGTCAACATTTTGCAATTATCTTCAATATGCCCAACTGAGTCCAAAATGAGTCCAAAAATATCTGCCAGATGGGAAATACACTGATAACTGTCTTATTGGTCTAAACGTGGCAAATATTGCCGTACAATGCCCACATTGAGTCCAGATGTGTCTGTTTTGTTTCCTGATCCATGCTATTACCCCAAAAGTGCACACCAAGGCAGAAGGCAACTGGACTTGGTGAAAGGTCCTCTGAAGAAATTTTTTCTCTCATCCAAGAGACTTCTTTAGTTGGTTTTTACACAGAAAGAGTTGGACACAGTGCCCACTTCCTAACCCCTATCTCACAATTGAAAGCTGTGGGGAAAGGGGGTTCCAAAGCTAATAGACCAATCAACAAGCAATTCTGATGCACTATACTGGTCCATTCAGGATGAGCACTGTATACTCTGACTGCAGCAGCACAAGCTCAAATTTCAGTGAAACCTGCTTTGTATGGTAATTACGAGACTGAATGCAAAGTGTGTAACCACCATTTAACTCAAAACCTATCGCTTCTGGTCAATACTGTCAAATTTGGAGCTCCTTCAAGTTATATGAAAGACCAGGTGACTGCTCAACATGCCCCCACCAACGTACTGTTTTCAGTCTAAATGGCTTAGGACATTATACCTATGAGCCTACTTTAAATTAGTTGTGGAAAGTTTTTTTTTTTTACCTGTACTCTAGCTAAAAACCAGGCTCCACTGAGATTTGAACTCAGATCACTGGATTCAGAGTCCAGAGTGCTAACCATTACACCATGGAACCTTTAAAAATCCTGCATTGGTTTGCTAGGCAGTTTCTTTCATAATATCCACAAGTATGATATTGATGGTACACAACAATCACAAGGAAGATAAAAAAGCAACAATTACAGACCAACTTAAGTCATTTGGTTAGCTAAGCATTCAGAGGAAGTGGGAAAAGGCAAGTCAAGAAAAGGTTTTAAAGGACTTGCCACAAACAATGAATTCAGCAGTAGATACGTCTACTGTGTACAAACACATGGTAACTTTACATGTGTTGACAAGAAACTTGCTCATGATGTACTCGCAATTGCGTACATTCATGTCCCCTTGTTTACAAAGAATTGCTAAGTTCATTATTCCCAATACCATGTCTCAGATGATAGTAAGCAAAGAAACCACTTGTTGTCAGAAGTGGGATTCGAACCCACGCCTCCAGTGGAGACTGCGACCTGAACGCAGCGCCTTGGACCGCTCGGCCATCCTGACTGATCCAAGAGCTAATCTGTAGGACCCGTCTCAAAAATTATAATATAGTGAATGAACTATGTAATGATATGGTAGGTTCTCAGTCATCCATGTCATAGTTAACAAGGGAAGGTTTCTCAGTTGTCAGTCCAAATATATGGGTTTTCATGGGGACATGGAAGAAAGTCGCCAGGGTGACAATGTGCTTGACAATGACAATGCATGGTGCAGGATGTGACGGCATCTTATTGACTTTGTACCCCAATGTGCAATACAGGCTAAATCATATGGTGGGAACAAGATCCACCAATCTTTTGGTCCACAATGTCAACCTGGGTCCAGAAATGTCCTTGCCAGATGGGAAATAGACTGACAATTGGGTCAACATTTTGCAATTATCTTCAATATGCCCAACTGAGTCCAAAAATGTATCTGCCAGATGGGAAATACACTGATAACTGTCTTATTGGTCTAAACGTGGCAAATATTGCCGTACAATGCCCACATTGAGTCCAGATGTGTCTGTTTTGTTTCCTGATCCATGCTATTACCCCAAAAGTGCACAACAAGGCAGAGGGCAACTGGACTTGGTGAAAGGTCCTCCTGAAGAAATTTTTCTTTCTTTAGTTGGTTTTTACACAGAAAGAGTTGGACACAGTGCCCACTTCCTAACCCCTATCTCACAATTGAAAGCTGTGGGGAAAGGGGGTTCCAAAGCTAATAGACCAATCAACAAGCAATTCTGATGCACTATACTGGCCCATTCAGGATGAGCACTGTATACTCTGACTGCAGCAGCACAAGCTCAAATTTCAGTGAAACCTGCTTTGTATGGTAATTACGAGACTGAATGCAAAGTGTGTAACCACCATTTAACTCAAAACCTATCGCTTCTGGTCAATACTGTCAAATTTGGAGCTCCTTCAAGTTATATGAAAGACCAGGTGACTGCTCAACATGCCCCCACCAACGTACTGTTTTCAGTCTAAATGGCTTAGGACATTATACCTATGAGCCTACTTTAAATTAGTTGTGGAAAGTTTTTTTTTTACCTGTACTCTAGCTAAAAACCAGGCTCCACTGAGATTTGAACTCAGATCACTGGATTCAGAGTCCAGAGTGCTAACCATTACACCATGGAACCTTTAAAAATCCTGCATTGGTTTGCTAGGCAGTTTCTTTCATAATATCCACAAGTATGATATTGATGGTACACAACAATCACAAGGAAGATAAAAAAAAAGCAACAATTACAGATCAACTTAAGTCATTTGTTTAGCTAAGCATTCAGAGGAAGTGGGAAAAGGCAAGTCAAGAAAAGGTTTTAAAGGACTTGCCACAAACAATGAATTCAGCAGTACTTTGACACCAAACAGTCAAACATGGTCACAAACACATGTGTACAAAACATTTACATGTGTTGACAAGAAACTTGCTCAGAAGAGGATGTACTTTGCAATTGCGTACATTCATGTCCCCTTGTTTACAAAGAATTGCTAAGTTCATTATTCCCAATACCATGTCTCAGATGATAGTAAGCAAAGAAACCACTTGTTGTCAGAAGTGGGATTCGAACCCACGCCTCCAGTGGAGACTGCGACCTGAACCATTGGCGCCTTGGACCGCTCGGCCATCCTGACTGATCCAAGAGCTAATCTGTAGGACCCGTCTCAAAAATTATAATATAGTGAATGAACTATGTAATGATATGGTAGGTTCTCAGTCATCCATGTCATAGTTAACAAGGGAAGGGTTCTCAGTTGTCAGTCCAAATATATGGGTTTTCATGGGGACAAAAAAAGATGACAATGGTGCAGGATGAACGGCATGTAGACTTTGTACCCCACCAGGGTGAGAAGGAAATCATGGGGGACATGAACTTTTGTGCAGGGTGGCAGATGTGGGTCCTGACAATGAATCCATGTTGCAGAGGATTGGACAATTGGGATCTTTTGACTTTGTACCCCAATGTGCAATACAGGCTAAATCATATGGTGGGGAACAAGATCCACCAATCTTTTGGTCCACAATGTCAACCTGGGTCCAGAAATGTCCTTGCCAGATGGGAAATAGACTGACAATTGGGTCAACATTTTGCAATTATCTTCAATATGCCCAACAGGCAGTCCAAAAAATGTATCTGCCAGATGGGAAATACACTGATAACTGTCTTATTGGTCTAAATTTGGCAAATATTGCCGAAAATGCCCAACATAAATCCACATCTGAAAATGACACAAGGGGATTCACTATTGAACATTGGGTTGGATTGATTGAAAACTATGGATGGGAAAGTCAGAACAAGGCAAAGGCAACTGGAGCCTGGGGGCAGCCCGAAGAAATTTTTTTAAATAAAAGAGAACCTTTGAATCAAATCTGCACAGAATTAAATTAAGGCAATGATGTGCCCACTGGTCTAACCCCTATCTCAAAATTGAAAGCTGTGGGGAAATGGGGGTTCCAAAGCTAATAGACCAAAAAAGCAATTCTGATGCACTTTACTGGCCCATTCAGGATGAGCACTGTATACTCTGACTGCAGCAGCACAAGTTCAAATTTCAGTGAAACCTGAAACTTGAAACATTTGTAGTGGTAAAATTTCGAGACTGAATTCTAAAGGTGTAACCACCATGTATACATAACAATCACAATTATATGAGGGTTTGGTCAATACATTGATTCAAGTTGGGACCAGATCCCTATAGATTACAGATGGACTTATTGGTAAAGAGAAAAAAAAAAAACACAATGAGTCAGAGAGCTAGAGAAAGTTAAAAGGAAAAAGTAATGGAAGAATATAGAACAGTTGGTTGGCCCCCATTCCAGAATTGTTTTTAAGAAAAATGGTCAAAAAAGGACATTATACAGTATGAGCCTACTTTAAATTAGTTGTGGAAAGTGTAATTTTTTTACCTGTACTCTGCTCAAGAAAAACCAGGCTCCACCGAGATTTGAACTCAGATCACTGGATTCAGAGTCCAGAGTGCTAACCATTACACCATGGAACATTTAAAAATCCTGCATTGGTTTCAGGCAGTTTCTTTCATAATATCCACAAGAATATGATATTGATGGTACACAACAATCACAAGGAAGATAAAAAAAACAATTACAGATCAACTTAAGTCATTTGTTTAGCTAAGCATTCAGAGGACTGTGGGGGCAAGTCAGGTTTTAAAGGAGCCACAAAAATGTGTAAGCCTCATTCCATACAGGCAGGGGTGAAAGCCAGGAGATACTACATGGAACCTACAAACACATGGTAACTTTACATGTGTTGACAAGAAACTTGCTCATGCAAGAGATAATGATGCAAGGGTTAACATTCATGTCCCCTTGTTTAAAAGAAATTGCTAAGTTCATGATTCCCAATACCATGAACTCAGATGATAGAAAAGCAAAGAAACCACTTGTTGTCAGAAGTGGGATTCGGAAAACCACGCCTCAGTGGAGACTGGACCTAAAACTAGGGGGCCTTGGACCGCTTGGGCCATCCTGACTGATCCAAGAAAATCTGTAGGACCAAATGACTTAGAAAAATTATAATATATTTATTGAATGAACTATGTAATGATATGGCAGGTTCTCAGTCATCCATGTCATAGTTAACAAGGGAAGGTTTCTCAGTCCCCTTTGTCAGTCCAAATATTGGGTTTTCATGGGGACATGGAGTTGAAGTCGCCTGGGTGACAATGTGCTTGACAATGACAATGCATGGTGCAGGATGTGACGGCATCATATAAAGGACTTTTACCCCAATGTGCAATACAGGCTAAATCATATGGTGGGAACAAGATCCACCAATCTTTTGGTCCACAATGTCAACCTGGGTCCAGAAATGTCCTTGCCAGATGGGAAATAGACTGACAATTGGGTCAACATTTTGCAATTATCTTCAATATGCCCAACTGAGTCCAAAAATGTATCAGGTATGCCAGATGGGAAATACACTGATAACTGTCTTATTGGTCTAAACGTGGCAAATATTGCCGTACAATGCCCAAATTGAGTCCAAATGTGTCTGTTTTGTTTCCAGATCCATACTATTACCCCAAAAGTGCACACCAAGGCAGAAGGCAACTGGACTTGGTGAAAGGTCCTCTGAAGAAATTTTTTTTCATCCAAGATGACCAACTTCCCTAAAGGCACAGGTGCTTATTGAACCCCTATCTCACAATTGAAAAATGTGGGGAAAGGGGGGTTCCAAACTAATAGACCAATCAAAAGCAATTCTGATGCACTATACTGGCCCATTCAGGATGAGCACTGTATACTCTGACTGCAGCAGCACAAGCTCAAAGTGTCAGTGAAACCTGCTTTGTATGGTAATTACGAGACTGAATCAGTCAAAGTGTGTAACCACCATTTAACTCAAAACCTATAAGAAACAGTGACTTTTGGTCAATACTGTCAAATTTGGAGCAGTGTCCTTCAAACACCTATATGACAAATCTACTGGCCCTCAGGTCAATACTGTCAAATTTGGAGCAGAACCTTAAAGGGTTAACCATCCAAGACCAGGTGACTACTCAACATGCCCAGACCAACCAAAGTGTGTGTTTTCAGTCTAAATGGCTTAGGTCAAAACATTATACCCATGAGCCTACTTTAAATTAGTTGTTGACCAAGTTAATTTTTTTACCTGTACTGGGGGCTAAAAACCAGGCCCCCACCTGAGATTTGAACTCAGATCACTGGATTCAGAGTCCAGAGTGCTAACCATTACACCATGGAACCTTTAAAAATCCTGCATTGGTTTGCTATCCTTAGTTTCTTTCATAATATCCACAAGTATGATATTGATGGTACACAACAATCACAAGGAAGATAAAAAGCAACAATTCAGATCCAGATTTGGCATTCAGACAAAAGTGCAACAATTACAGACAACCATAAGTCATTTGTTTAGAAAGCATTCAGAGGAATTGGGGAAAAGGCAAGTCAAGAAAAGGTTTTAAAGGACTTGCCATAATATCAAACAATGAATTGCATTGATGGTCCACAACAATGTACAAACACATGGTAACTTTACATGTGTTGACAAGAAAAACTTGCTCAGAAGAGGAAAAACTCGCAAAAGGACATTCATGTAATCCCCTTGTTTACAAAGAATTGCTAAGTTCAAATTCCCAATACCATAACTCAGATGATAGTAAGCAAAAAGAAACCACTTGTTGTCAGATTTGTGGGATTTGAACCCACTTGTTGACCCCAGTGGCTAAGAAAATACCTTCATATTCCCAAATGCCATCCTGACTGATTACAACAAGAGCGATTTAATCTTGACAAGTGAAAATCCCGCTGATGTAAGCAAAGAAACCACTTGTTGTCAGAACTGGAATGAATGACAAATGATAAATGGATAAATCCCCTGACTGGACCAGAAAAAAAAAAATTAAAATTATAATATAGTGAATGAACTATGTAAATGATATGGTAGGTTCTCAGTCATCCATGTCATAGTTAACAAGGGAAGGGTTCTCAGTTGTCAGTCCAAATATATGGGTTTTCATGGGGACATGGAAGAAAGTGCCAGGGTGACAATGTGATTGACAATGACAATGCATGGTGCAGGATGTGAGGTTGCATCTTATTGACGGTACCCCAATGTGCAATACAGGCTAAATTCTTTGTGGGAACAATGATCCACCAATTTTTGGTCCACAATGTCAACATTGGGGTGAAATGTCCTTGGATGGGAAAAATCGTTTGACAAATTATTCAATCTTCACCATTTGGTGCGCAGTGGGATATTCTCCCTGCCATGGAAGTACCTGGATAAGAATTGTCCTTGCCAGATGGGAAATAGACTGACAATTGGGTCACATTTGATATCCAATTATCTTCAATATGCCCAACTGAGTCCAAAAATGTATCTGCCAGATGGGAAGCCCATACACTGATAACTGTCTTATTGTCTAAACGTGGCAAATATTGTTACAATGCCCATTATTGAGTCCAGATGTGTCTGTTTTGTTTTGATCATGTATTACCCCAAAAGTGCACACCAAGGCAGAAGGCAACTGGACTTGGGAAAGGTCCTCTGAAGAAATTTTTTTCTCATCCAAGAGACTTCCTAACCCCTGTTTCTCACAGAAAAAGGACACATGGGAACCGTATCTCACAATTGAAAAAGGGGAGTACTATCCAAAGCTAATAGACCAATGCAAGCAATTCTGATGGTAATTATACTGGCCCATTCAGGATGAGCACTGTATACTCTGACTGCAGCAGCACAAGCTCAAATCTCAGTGAAACCTGCTTTGTATGGTAATTACGAGACTGAATGCAAAGTGTGTAACCACCATTTAACTCATGAAAACCTATCGCTTGTGGTCAATACTGTCAAATTTGGAGCTCCTTCAAGTTATATGAAAGACCAGGTGACTACTCAACATGCCCCCACCAACGTACTGTTTTCAGTCTAAATGGCTTAGGACATTATACCTATGAGCCTACTTTAAATTAGTTGTGGAAAGTTTTTTTTTTTTTACCTGTACTCTAGCTAAAAACCAGGCTCCACCGAGATTTGAACTCAGATCACTGGATTCAGAGTCAGGGTGCAGAACCAGATTACACCATTAAAAATCCACCATTGGATTCAGAAAAATACACCATGGATTGGTTTGCATTGGTTTGCTAAGGCAGTTTCTTTCATAATATCCACAAGTATGATATTGATGGTACACAACAATCACAAGGAAGATAAAAAAGCAACAATTACAGACCAACTTAAGTCATTTGGTTTAGCTAAGCATTCAGAGGAAGTGGGAAAAGGCAAGTCAAGAAAAGGTTTTAAAGGACTTGCCACAAACAATGAATTCAGCAGTAGATACGTCTACTGTGTACAAACACATGGTAACTTTACATGTGTGGACAAGAAACTTGCTCAGAAGAGGATGTACTCGCAATTGCGTACATTCATGTCCCCTTGTTTACAAAGAATTGCTAAGTTCATTATTCCCAATACCATGTCTCAGATGATAGTAAGCAAAGAAACCACTTGTTGTCAGAAGTGGGATTCGAACCCACGCCTCCAGTGGAGACTGCGACCTGAACGCAGCGCCTTGGACCGCTCGGCCATCCTGACTGATCCAAGAGCTAATCTGTAGGACCCGTCTCAAAAATTATAATATAGTGAATGAACTATGTAATGATATGGTAGGTTCTCAGTCATCCATGTCATAGTTAACAAGGGAAGGTTCTCAGTTGTCAGTCCAAATATATGGGTTTTCATGGGGACATGGAAGAAAGTCGCCAGGGTGACAATGTGCTTGACAATGACAATGCATGGTGCAGGATGTGACGGCATCTTATTGACTTTGTACCCCAATGTGCAATACAGGCTAAATCATATGGTGGGAACAAGATCCACCAATCTTTTGGTCCACAATGTCAACCTGGGTCCAGAAATGTCCTTGCCAGATGGGAAATAGACTGACAATTGGGTCAACATTTTGCAATTATCTTCAATATGCCCAACTGAGTCCAAAAATGTATCTGCCAGATGGGAAATACACTGATAACTGTCTTATTGGTCTAAACGTGGCAAATATTGCCGTACAATGCCCACATTGAGTCCAGATGTGTCTGTTTTGTTTCCAGATCCATGCTATTACCCCAAAAGTGCACAACAAGGCAGAGGGCAACTGGACTTGGTGAAAGGTCCTCTGAAGAAATTTTTTTTCTCATCCAAGAGACTTCTTTAGTTGGTTTTTACACAGAAAGAGTTGGACACAACTTCCTAACCCCTATCTCACAATTGAAAGCTGTGGGGAAAGGGGGTTCCAAAGCTAATAGACCAATCAACAAGCAATTCTGATGCACTATACTGGCCCATTCAGGATGAGCACTGTATACTCTGACTGCAGCAGCACAAGCTCAAATTTCAGTGAAACCTGCTTTGTATGGTAATTACGAGACTGAATGCAAAGTGTGTAACCACCATTTAACTCAAAACCTATCGCTTCTGGTCAATACTGTCAAATTTGGAGCTCCTTCAAGTTATATGAAAGACCAGGTGACTGCTCAACATGCCCCCACCAACGTACTGTTTTCAGTCTAAATGGCTTAGGACATTATACCTATGAGCCTACTTTAAATTAGTTGTGGAAAGTTAATTTTTTTTTTTTACCTGTACTCTAGCTAAAAACCAGGCTCCACTGAGATTTGAACTCAGATCACTGGATTCAGAGTCCAGAGTGCTAACCATTACACCATGGAACCTTTAAAAATCCTGCATTGGTTTGCTAGGCAGTTTCTTTCATAATATCCACAAGTATGATATTGATGGTACACAACAATCACAAGGAAGATAAAAAAGCAACAATTACAGACCAACTTAAGTCATTTGTTTAGCTAAGCATTCAGAGGAAGTGGGAAAAGGCAAGTCAAGAAAAGGTTTTAAAGGACTTGCCACAAACAATGAATTCAGCAGTAGTACGTCTACTGTGTACAAACACATGGTAACTTTACATGTGTTGACAAGAAACTTGCTCAGAAAGAGGATGTACTCGCAATTGCGTACATTCATGTCCCCTTGTTTACAAAGAATTGCTAAGTTCATGATTCCCAATACCATAACTCAGATGATAGTAAGCAAAGAAACCACTTGTTGTCAGAAGTGGGATTCGAACCCACGCCTCCAGTGGAGACTGCGACCTGAACGCAGCGCCTTGGACCGCTCGGCCATCCTGACTGATCCAAGAGCTAATCTGTAGGACCCGTCTCAAAAATTATAATATAGTGAATGAACTATGTAATGATATGGTAGGTTCTCAGTCATCCATGTCATAGTTAACAAGGGAAGGTTCTCAGTTGTCAGTCCAAATATATGGGTTTTCATGGGGACATGGAAGAAAGTCGCCAGGGTGACAATGTGCTTGACAATGACAATGCATGGTGCAGGATGTGACGGCATCTTATTGACTTTGTACCCCAATGTGCAATACAGGCTAAATCATATGGTGGGAACAAGATCCACCAATCTTTTGGTCCACAATGTCAACCTGGGTCCAGAAATGTCCTTGCCAGATGGGAAATAGACTGACAATTGGGTCAACATTTTGCAATTATCTTCAATATGCCCAACTGAGTCCAAAAATGTATCTGCCAGATGGGAAATACACTGATAACTGTCTTATTGGTCTAAACGTGGCAAATATTGCCGTACAATGCCCACATTGAGTCCAGATGTGTCTGTTTTGTTTCCTGATCCATGCTATTACCCCAAAAGTGCACAACAAGGCAGAGGCAACTGGACTTGGTGAAAGGTCCTCTGAAATTTTTTTCTCTCATCCAAGAGACTTTTTTAGTTGGTTTTTACACAGAAAGAGTTGGACACAGTGCCCACTTCCTAACCCCTATCTCACAATTGAAAGCTGTGGGGAAAGGGGGCATCCAAAGCTAATAGACCAATCAACAAGCAATTCTGATGCACTATACTGGTCCATTCAGGATGAGCACTGTATACTCTGACTGCAGCAGCACAAGCTCAAATTTCAGTGAAACCTGCTTTGTATGGTAATTACGAGACTGAATGCAAAGTGTGTAACCACCATTTAACTCAAAACCTATCGCTTCTGGTCAATACTGTCAAATTTGGAGCTCCTTCAAGTTATATGAAAGACCAGGTGACTGCTCAACATGCCCCCCACCAACGTACTGTTTTCAGTCTAAATGGCTTAGGACATTATACCTATGAGCCTACTTTAAATTAGTTGTGGAGTTTTTTTTTTTACCTGTACTCTAGCTAAAAACCAGGCTCCACTGAGATTTGAACTCAGATCACTGGATTCAGAGTCCAGAGTGCTAACCATTACACCATGGAACCTTTAAAAATCCTGCATTGGTTTGCTAGGCAGTTTCTTTCATAATATCCCACAAGTATGATATTGATGGTACACAACAATCACAAGGAAGATAAAAAAGCAACAATTACAGACCAACTTAAGTCATTTGGTTAGCTAAGCATTCAGAGGAAGTGGGAAAAGGCAAGTCAAGAAAAGGTTTTAAAGGACTTGCCACAAACAATGAATTCAGCAGTAGATACGTCTACTGTGTACAAACACATGGTAACTTTACATGTGTGGACAAGAAACTTGCTCATGATGTACTCGCAATTGCGTACATTCATGTCCCCTTGTTTACAAAGAATTGCTAAGTTCATTATTCCCAATACCATGTCTCAGATGATAGTAAGCAAAGAAACCACTTGTTGTCAGAAGTGGGATTCGAACCCACGCCTCCAGTGGAGACTGCGACCTGAACGCAGCGCCTTGGACCCTCGGCCATCCTGACTGATCCAAGAGCTAATCTGTAGGACCCGTCTCAAAAATTATAATATAGTGAATGAACTATGTAATGATATGGTAGGTTCTCAGTCATCCATGTCATAGTTAACAAGGGAAGGTTTCTCAGTTGTCAGTCCAAATATATGGGTTTTCATGGGGACATGGAAGAAAGTCGCCAGGGTGACAATGTGCTTGACAATGACAATGCATGGTGCAGGATGTGACGGCATCTTATTGACTTTGTACCCCAATGTGCAATACAGGCTAAATCATATGGTGGGAACAAGATCCACCAATCTTTTGGTCCACAATGTCAACCTGGGTCCAGAAATGTCCTTGCCAGATGGGAAATAGACTGACAATTGGGTCAACATTTTGCAATTATCTTCAATATGCCCAACTGAGTCCAAAAATGTATCTGCCAGATGGGAAATACACTGATAACTGTCTTATTGGTCTAAACGTGGCAAATATTGCCGTACAATGCCCACATTGAGTCCAGATGTGTCTGTTTTGTTTCCTGATCCATGCTATTACCCCAAAAGTGCACAACAAGGCAGAGGGCAACTGGACTTGGTGAAAGGTCCTCCGAAGAAATTTTTTCTCTCATCCAAGAGACTTCTTTAGTTGGTTTTTACACAGAAAGAGTTGGACACAGTGCCCACTTCCTAACCCCTATCTCACAATTGAAAGCTGTGGGGAAAGGGGGCATCCAAAGCTAATAGACCAATCAACAAGCAATTCTGATGCACTATACTGGTCCATTCAGGATGAGCACTGTATACTCTGACTGCAGCAGCACAAGCTCAAATTTCAGTGAAACCTGCTTTGTATGGTAATTACGAGACTGAATGCAAAGTGTGTAACCACCATTTAACTCAAAACCTATCGCTTCTGGTCAATACTGTCAAATTTGGAGCTCCTTCAAGTTATATGAAAGACCAGGTGACTGCTCAACATGCCCCCACCAACGTACTGTTTTCAGTCTAAATGGCTTAGGACATTATACCTATGAGCCTACTTTAAATTAGTTGTGGAAAGTTTTTTTTTTTTTACCTGTACTCTAGCTAAAAACCAGGCTCCACTGAGATTTGAACTCAGATCACTGGATTCAGAGTCCAGAGTGCTAACCATTACACCATGGAACCTTTAAAAATCCTGCATTGGTTTGCTAGGCAGTTTCTTTCATAATATCCACAAGTATGATATTGATGGTACACAACAATCACAAGGAAGATAAAAAAGCAACAATTACAGACCAACTTAAGTCATTTGGTTAGCTAAGCATTCAGAGGAAGTGGGAAAAGGCAAGTCAAGAAAAGGTTTAAAGGACTTGCCACAAACAATGAATTCAGCAGTAGATACGTCTACTGTGTACAAACACATGGTAACTTTACATGTGTGGACAAGAAACTTGCTCATGATGTACTCGCAATTGCGTACATTCATGTCCCCTTGTTTACAAAGAATTGCTAAGTTCATTATTCCCAATACCATGTCTCAGATGATAGTAAGCAAAGAAACCACTTGTTGTCAGAAGTGGGATTCGAACCCACGCCTCCAGTGGAGACTGCGACCTGAACGCAGCGCCTTGGACCGCTCGGCCATCCTGACTGATCCAAGAGCTACTCTGTAGGACCCGTCTCAAAAATTATAATATAGTGAATGAACTATGTAATGATATGGTAGGTTCTCAGTCATCCATGTCATAGTTAACAAGGGAAGGTTTCTCAGTTGTCAGTCCAAATATATGGGTTTTCATGGGGACATGGAAGAAAGTCGCCAGGGTGACAATGTGCTTGACAATGACAATGCATGGTGCAGGATGTGACGGCATCTTATTGACTTTGTACCCCAATGTGCAATACAGGCTAAATCATATGGTGGGAACAAGATCCACCAATCTTTTGGTCCACAATGTCAACCTGGGTCCAGAAATGTCCTTGCCAGATGGGAAATAGACTGACAATTGGGTCAACATTTTGCAATTATCTTCAATATGCCCAACTGAGTCCAAAAATGTATCTGCCAGATGGGAAATACACTGATAACTGTCTTATTGGTCTAAACGTGGCAAATATTGCCGTACAATGCCCACATTGAGTCCAGATGTGTCTGTTTTGTTTCCTGATCCATGCTATTACCCCAAAAGTGCACAACAAGGCAGAGGGCAACTGGACTTGGTGAAAGGTCCTCGAAGAAATTTTTTCTCTCATCCAAGAGACTTCTTTAGTTGGTTTTTACACAGAAAGAGTTGGACACAGTGCCCACTTCCTAACCCCTATCTCACAATTGAAAGCTGTGGGGAAAGGGGGCATCCAAAGCTAATAGACCAATCAACAAGCAATTCTGATGCACTATACTGGTCCATTCAGGATGAGCACTGTATACTCTGACTGCAGCAGCACAAGCTCAAATTTCAGTGAAACCTGCTTTGTATGGTAATTACGAGACTGAATGCAAAGTGTGTAACCACCATTTAACTCAAAACCTATCGCTTCTGGTCAATACTGTCAAATTTGGAGCTCCTTCAAGTTATATGAAAGACCAGGTGACTGCTCAACATGCCCCCACCAACGTACTGTTTTCAGTCTAAATGGCTTAGGACATTATACCTATGAGCCTACTTTAAATTAGTTGTGGAAAGTTTTTTTTTTTTACCTGTACTCTAGCTAAAAACCAGGCTCCACTGAGATTTGAACTCAGATCACTGGATTCAGAGTCCAGAGTGCTAACCATTACACCATGGAACCTTTAAAAATCCTGCATTGGTTTGCTAGGCAGTTTCTTTCATAATATCCACAAGTATGATATTGATGGTACACAACAATCACAAGGAAGATAAAAAGCAACAATTACAGACCAACTTAAGTCATTTGGTTAGCTAAGCATTCAGAGGAAGTGGGAAAAGGCAAGTCAAGAAAAGGTTTTAAAGGACTTGCCACAAACAATGAATTCAGCAGTAGATACATCTACTGTGTACAAACACATGGTAACTTTACATGTGTTGACAAGAAACTTGCTCATGATGTACTCGCAATTGCGTACATTCATGTCCCCTTGTTTACAAAGAATTGCTAAGTTCATTATTCCCAATACCATGTCTCAGATGATAGTAAGCAAAGAAACCACTTGTTGTCAGAAGTGGGATTCGAACCCACGCCTCCAGTGGAGACTGCGACCTGAACGCAGCGCCTTGGACCGCTCGGCCATCCTGACTGATCCAAGAGCTAATCTGTAGGACCCTTCTCAAAAATTATAATATAGTGAATGAACTATGTAATGATATGGTAGGTTCTCAGTCATCCATGTCATAGTTAACAAGGGAAGGTTTCTCAGTTGTCAGTCCAAATATATGGGTTTTCATGGGGACATGGAAGAAAGTCGCCAGGGTGACAATGTGCTTGACAATGACAATGCATGGTGCAGGATGTGACGGCATCTTATTGACTTTGTACCCCAATGTGCAATACAGGCTAAATCATATGGTGGGAACAAGATCCACCAATCTTTTGGTCCACAATGTCAACCTGGGTCCAGAAATGTCCTTGCCAGATGGGAAATAGACTGACAATTGGGTCAACATTTTGCAATTATCTTCAATATGCCCAACTGAGTCCAAAAATGTATCTGCCAGATGGGAAATACACTGATAACTGTCTTATTGGTCTAAACGTGGCAAATATTGCCGTACAATGCCCACATTGAGTCCAGATGTGTCTGTTTTGTTTCCTGATCCATGCTATTACCCCAAAAGTGCACAACAAGGCAGAGGGCAACTGGACTTGGTGAAAGGTCCTGGTGAAAAATTTTTTTCTCTCATCCAAGAGACTTCTTTAGTTGTTTTTACACAGAAAGAGTTGGACACAGTGCCCACTTCCTAACCCCTATCTCACAATTGAAAGCTGTGGGGAAAGGGGGCATCCAAAGCTAATAGACCAATCAACAAGCAATTCTGATGCACTATACTGGTCCATTCAGGATGAGCACTGTATACTCTGACTGCAGCAGCACAAGCTCAAATTTCAGTGAAACCTGCTTTGTATGGTAATTACGAGACTGAATGCAAAGTGTGTAACCACCATTTAACTCAAAACCTATCGCTTCTGGTCAATACTGTCAAATTTGGAGCTCCTTCAAGTTATATGAAAGACCAGGTGACTGCTCAACATGCCCCCACCAACGTACTGTTTTCAGTCTAAATGGCTTAGGACATTATACCTATGAGCCTACTTTAAATTAGTTGTGGAAAGTTTTTTTTTACCTGTACTCTAGCTAAAAACCAGGCTCCACTGAGATTTGAACTCAGATCACTGGATTCAGAGTCCAGAGTGCTAACCATTACACCATGGAACCTTTAAAAATCCTGCATTGGTTTGCTAGGCAGTTTCTTTCATAATATCCACAAGTATGATATTGATGGTACACAACAATCACAAGGAAGATAAAAAAGCAACAATTACAGACCAACTTAAGTCATTTGTTTAGCTAAGCATTCAGAGGAAGTGGGAAAAGGCAAGTCAAGAAAAGGTTTTAAAGGACTTGCCACAAACAATGAATTCAGCAGTAGATACGTCTACTGTGTACAAACACATGGTAACTTTACATGTGTTGGACAAGAAACTTGCTCATGATGTACTCGCAATTGCGTACATTCATGTCCCCTTGTTTACAAAGAATTGCTAAGTTCATTATTCCCAATACCATGTCTCAGATGATAGTAAGCAAAGAAACCACTTGTTGTCAGAAGTGGGATTCGAACCCACGCCTCCAGTGGAGACTGCGACCTGAACGCAGCGCCTTGGACCGCTCGGCCATCCTGACTGATCCAAGAGCTAATCTGTAGGACCCGTCTCAAAAATTATAATATAGTGAATGAACTATGTAATGATATGGTAGGTTCTCAGTCATCCATGTCATAGTTAACAAGGGAAGGTTTCTCAGTTGTCAGTCCAAATATATGGGTTTTCATGGGGACATGGAAGAAAGTCGCCAGGGTGACAATGTGCTTGACAATGACAATGCATGGTGCAGGATGTGACGGCATCTTATTGACTTTGTACCCCAATGTGCAATACAGGCTAAATCATATGGTGGGAACAAGATCCACCAATCTTTTGGTCCACAATGTCAACCTGGGTCCAGAAATGTCCTTGCCAGATGGGAAATAGACTGACAATTGGGTCAACATTTTGCAATTATCTTCAATATGCCCAACTGAGTCCAAAAATGTATCTGCCAGATGGGAAATACACTGATAACTGTCTTATTGGTCTAAACGTGGCAAATATTGCCGTACAATGCCCACATTGAGTCCAGATGTGTCTGTTTTGTTTCCTGATCCATGCTATTACCCCAAAAGTGCACAACAAGGCAGAGGGCAACTGGACTTGGTGAAAGGTCCTCCGAAGAAATTTTTTCTCTCATCCAAGAGACTTCTTTAGTTGGTTTTTACACAGAAAGAGTTGGACACAGTGCCCACTTCCTAACCCCTATCTCACAATTGAAAGCTGTGGGGAAAGGGGGGTTCCAAAGCTAATAGACCAATCAACAAGCAATTCTGATGCACTATACTGGCCCATTCAGGATGAGCACTGTATACTCTGACTGCAGCAGCACAAGCTCAAATTTCAGTGAAACCTGCTTTGTATGGTAATTACGAGACTGAATGCAAAGTGTGTAACCACCATTTAACTCAAAACCTATCGCTTCTGGTCAATACTGTCAAATTTGGAGCTCCTTCAAGTTATATGAAAGACCAGGTGACTGCTCAACATGCCCCCACCAACGTACTGTTTTCAGTCTAAATGGCTTAGGACATTATACCTATGAGCCTACTTTAAATTAGTTGTGGAAAGTTAATTTTTTTTTACCTGTACTCTAGCTAAAAACCAGGCTCCACTGAGATTTGAACTCAGATCACTGGATTCAGAGTCCAGAGTGCTAACCATTACACCATGGAACCTTTAAAAATCCTGCATTGGTTTGCTAGGCAGTTTCTTTCATAATATCCACAAGTATGATATTGATGGTACACAACAATCACAAGGAAGATAAAAAGCAACAATTACAGACCAACTTAAGTCATTTGTTTAGCTAAGCATTCAGAGGAAGTGGGAAAAGGCAAGTCAAGAAAAGGTTTTAAAGGACTTGCCACAAACAATGAATTCAGCAGTAGATAATCTACTGTGTACAAACACATGGTAACTTTACATGTGTTGACAAGAAACTTGCTCATGATGTACTCGCAATTGCGTACATTCATGTCCCCTTGTTTACAAAGAATTGCTAAGTTCATTATTCCCAATACCATGTCTCAGATGATAGTAAGCAAAGAAACCACTTGTTGTCAGAAGTGGGATTCGAACCCACGCCTCCAGTGGAGACTGCGACCTGAACGCAGCGCCTTGGACCGCTCGGCCATCCTGACTGATCCAAGAGCTAATCTGTAGGACCCCTCTCAAAAATTATAATATAGTGAATGAACTATGTAATGATATGGTAGGTTCTCAGTCATCCATGTCATAGTTAACAAGGGAAGGTTTCTCAGTTGTCAGTCCAAATATATGGGTTTTCATGGGGACATGGAAGAAAGTCGCCAGGGTGACAATGTGCTTGACAATGACAATGCATGGTGCAGGATGTGACGGCATCTTATTGACTTTGTACCCCAATGTGCAATACAGGCTAAATCATATGGTGGGAACAAGATCCACCAATCTTTTGGTCCACAATGTCAACCTGGGTCCAGAAATGTCCTTGCCAGATGGGAAATAGACTGACAATTGGGTCAACATTTTGCAATTATCTTCAATATGCCCAACTGAGTCCAAAAATGTATCTGCCAGATGGGAAATACACTGATAACTGTCTTATTGGTCTAAACGTGGCAAATATTGCCGTACAATGCCCACATTGAGTCCAGATGTGTCTGTTTTGTTTCCTGATCCATGCTATTACCCCAAAAGTGCACAACAAGGCAGAGGGCAACTGGACTTGGTGAAAGGTCCTCTGAAGAAATTTTTTCTCTTTCCAAGAGACTTCTTTAGTTGTTTTTACACAGAAAGAGTTGGACACAGTGCCCACTTCCTAACCCCTATCTCACAATTGAAAGCTGTGGGGAAAGGGGGGTTCCAAAGCTAATAGACCAATCAACAAGCAATTCTGATGCACTATACTGGCCCATTCAGGATGAGCACTGTATACTCTGACTGCAGCAGCACAAGCTCAAATTTTCAGTGAAACCTGCTTTGTATGGTAATTACGAGACTGAATGCAAAGTGTGTAACCACCATTTAACTCAAAACCTATCGCTTCTGGTCAATACTGTCAAATTTGGAGCTCCTTCAAGTTATATGAAAGACCAGGTGACTGCTCAACATGCCCCCACCAACGTACTGTTTTCAGTCTAAATGGCTTAGGACATTATACCTATGAGCCTACTTTAAATTAGTTGTGGAATTTTTTTTTTTACCTGTACTCTAGCTAAAAACCAGGCTCCACTGAGATTTGAACTCAGATCACTGGATTCAGAGTCCAGAGTGCTAACCATTACACCATGGAACCTTTAAAAATCCTGCATTGGTTTGCTAGGCAGTTTCTTTCATAATATCCACAAGTATGATATTGATGGTACACAACAATCACAAGGAAGATAAAAAAGCAACAATTACAGACCAACTTAAGTCATTTGTTTAGCTAAGCATTCAGAGGAAGTGGGAAAAGGCAAGTCAAGAAAAGGTTTTAAAGGACTTGCCACAAACAATGAATTCAGCAGTAGATACGTCTACTGTGTACAAACACATGGTAACTTTACATGTGTTGACAAGAAACTTGCTCAGGATGTACTCGCAATTGCGTACATTCATGTCCCCTTGTTTACAAAGAATTGCTAAGTTCATTATTCCCAATACCATGTCTCAGATGATAGTAAGCAAAGAAACCACTTGTTGTCAGAAGTGGGATTCGAACCCACGCCTCCAGTGGAGACTGCGACCTGAACGCAGCGCCTTGGACCGCTCGGCCATCCTGACTGATCCAAGAGCTAATCTGTAGGACCCGTCTCAAAAATTATAATATAGTGAATGAACTATGTAATGATATGGTAGGTTCTCAGTCATCCATGTCATAGTTAACAAGGGAAGGGTTCTCAGTTGTCAGTCCAAATATATGGGTTTTCATGGGGACATGGAAGAAAGTCGCCAGGGTGACAATGTGCTTGACAATGACAATGCATGGTGCAGGATGTGACGGCATCTTATTGACTTTGTACCCCAATGTGCAATACAGGCTAAATCATATGGTGGGAACAAGATCCACCAATCTTTTGGTCCACAATGTCAACCTGGGTCCTGAAATGTCCTTGCCAGATGGGAAATAGACTGACAATTGGGTCAACATTTTGCAATTATCTTCAATATGCCCAACTGAGTCCAAAAATGTATCTGCCAGATGGGAAATACACTGATAACTGTCTTATTGGTCTAAACGTGGCAAATATTGCCGTACAATGCCCACATTGAGTCCAGATGTGTCTGTTTTGTTTCCTGATCCATGCTATTACCCCAAAAGTGCACAACAAGGCAGAGGGCAACTGGACTTGGTGAAAGGGAAATTTTTTCTCTCATGAAGAACTTCTTTAGTTGGTTTTTACACAGAAAGAGTTGGACACAGTGCCCACTTCCTAACCCCTATCTCACAATTGAAAGCTGTGGGGAAAGGGGGGTTCCAAAGCTAATAGACCAATCAACAAGCAATTCTGATGCACTATACTGGTCCATTCAGGATGAGCACTGTATACTCTGACTGCAGCAGCACAAGCTCAAATTTCAGTGAAACCTGCTTTGTATGGTAATTACGAGACTGAATGCAAAGTGTGTAACCACCATTTAACTCAAAACCTATCGCTTCTGGTCAATACTGTCAAATTTGGAGCTCCTTCAAGTTATATGAAAGACCAGGTGACTGCTCAACATGCCCCCACCAACGTACTGTTTTCAGTCTAAATGGCTTAGGACATTATACCTATGAGCCTACTTTAAATTAGTTGTGGAAAGTTTTTTTTTTTTTTTACCTGTACTCTAGCTAAAAACCAGGCTCCACTGAGATTTGAACTCAGATCACTGGATTCAGAGTCCAGAGTGCTAACCATTACACCATGGAACCTTTAAAAATCCTGCATTGGTTTGCTAGGCAGTTTCTTTCATAATATCCACAAGTATGATATTGATGGTACACAACAATCACAAGGAAGATAAAAAAGCAACAATTACAGACCAACTTAAGTCATTTGTTTAGCTAAGCATTCAGAGGAAGTGGGAAAAGGCAAGTCAAGAAAAGGTTTTAAAGGACTTGCCACAAACAATGAATTCAGCAGTAGATACGTCTACTGTGTACAAACACATGGTAACTTTACATGTGTGGACAAGAAACTTGCTCATGATGTACTCGCAATTGCGTACATTCATGTCCCCTTGTTTACAAAGAATTGCTAAGTTCATTATTCCCAATACCATGTCTCAGATGATAGTAAGCAAAGAAACCACTTGTTGTCAGAAGTGGGATTCGAACCCACGCCCAGTGGAGACTGCGACCTGAACGCAGCGCCTTGGACCGCTCGGCCATCCTGACTGATCCAAGAGCTAATCTGTAGGACCCGTCTCAAAAATTATAATATAGTGAATGAACTATGTAATGATATGGTAGGTTCTCAGTCATCCATGTCATAGTTAACAAGGGAAGGTTTCTCAGTTGTCAGTCCAAATATATGGGTTTTCATGGGGACATGGAAGAAAGTCGCCAGGGTGACAATGTGCTTGACAATGACAATGCATGGTGCAGGATGTGACGGCATCTTATTGACTTTGTACCCCAATGTGCAATACAGGCTAAATCATATGGTGGGAACAAGATCCACCAATCTTTTGGTCCACAATGTCAACCTGGGTCCAGAAATGTCCTTGCCAGATGGGAAATAGACTGACAATTGGGTCAACATTTTGCAATTATCTTCAATATGCCCAACTGAGTCCAAAAATGTATCTGCCAGATGGGAAATACACTGATAACTGTCTTATTGGTCTAAACGTGGCAAATATTGCCGTACAATGCCCACATTGAGTCCAGATGTGTCTGTTTTGTTTCCTGATCCATGCTATTACCCCAAAAGTGCACAACAAGGCAGAGGGCAACTGGACTTGGTGAAAGGTCCTCCGAAGAAATTTTTTCTCTCATCCAAGAGACTTCTTTAGTTGGTTTTTACACAGAAAGGGTTGGACACAGTGCCCACTTCCTAACCCCTATCTCACAATTGAAAGCTGTGGGGAAAGGGGGCATCCAAAGCTAATAGACCAATCAACAAGCAATTCTGATACACTATACTGGCCCATTCAGGATGAGCACTGAATACTCTGACTGCAGCAGCACAAGCTCAAATCTCAGTGAAACCTGCTTTGTATGGTAATTACGAGACTGAATGCAAGTGTGTAACCACCATTTAACTCAAAACCTATCGCTTCTGGTCAATACTGTCAAATTTGGAGCTCCTTCAAGTTATATGAAAGACCAGGTGACTGCTCAACATGCCCCCACCAACGTACTGTTTTCAGTCTAAATGGCTTAGGACATTATACCTATGAGCCTACTTTAAATTAGTTGTGGAGAGTTAATTTTTTTTACCTGTACTCTAGCTAAAAACCAGGCTCCACTGAGATTTGAACTCAGATCACTGGATTCAGAGTCCAGAGTGCTAACCATTACACCATGGAACCTTTAAAAATCCTGTATTGGTTTGCTAGGCAGTTTCTTTCATAATATCCACAAGTATGATATTGATGGTACACAACAATCACAAGGAAGATAAAAAAGCAACAATTACAGACCAACTTAAGTCATTTGGTTAGCTAAGCATTCAGAGGAAGTGGGAAAAGGCAAGTCAAGAAAAGGTTTTAAAGGACTTGCCACAAACAATGAATTCAGCAGTAGATACGTCTACTGTGTACAAACACATGGTAACTTTACATGTGTTGACAAGGAACTTGCTCAGAAGAGGATGTACTCGCAATTGCGTACATTCATGTCCCCTTGTTTCAAAGGAATGCTAAGTTCATTATTCCCAATACCATGTCTCAGATGATAGTAAGCAAAGGAACCGCTTGTTGTCAGAAGTGGGATTTGAACCCACGCCTCCAGTGGAGACTGCGACCTGAACGCAGCGCCTTGGACCACTCGGCCATCCTGACTGATCCAAGAGCTAATCTGTAGGACCCGTCTCAAAAATTATAATATAGTGAATGAACTATGTAATGATATGGTAGGTTCTCAGTCATCCATGTCATAGTTAACAAGGGAAGGTCTCTCAGTTGTCAGTCCAAATATATGGGTTTTCATGGGGACATGGAAGAAAGTCGCCAGGGTGACAATGTGCTTGACAATGACAATGCATGGTGCAGGATGTAATGGCATCTTATTGACTTTGTACCCCAATGTGCAATACAGGCTAAATCATATGGTGGGAACAAGATCCACCAATCTTTTGGTCCACAATGTCAACCTGGGTCCAGAAATGTCCTTGCCAGATGGGAAATAGACTGACAATTGGGTCAACATTTTGCAATTATCTTCAATATGCCCAACTGAGTCCAAAAATGTATCTGCCAGATGGGAAATACACTGATAACTGTCTTATTGGTCTAAACGTGGCAAATATTGCCGTACAATGCCCACATTGAGTCCAGATGTGTCTGTTTTGTTTCCTGATCCATGCTATTACCCCAAAAGTGCACAACAAGGCAGAGGGCAACTGGACTTGGTGAAAGGTCCTCCGAAGAAATTTTTTCTCTCATCCAAGAGACTTCTTTAGTTGGTTTTTACACAGAAAGAGTTGGACACAGTGCCCACTTCCTAACCCCTATCTCACAATTGAAAGCTGTGGGGAAAGGGGGGTTCCAAAGCTAATAGACCAATCAACAAGCAATTCTGATACACTATACTGGCCCATTCAGGATGAGCACTGAATACTCTGACTGCAGCAGCACAAGCTCAAATCTCAGTGAAACCTGCTTTGTATGGTAATTACGAGACTGAATGCAAAGTGTGTAACCACCATTTAACTCAAAACCTATCGCTTCTGGTCAATACTTTCAAATTTGGAGCTCCTTCAAGTTATATGAAAGACCAGGTGACTGCTCAACATGCCCCCACCAACGTACTGTTTTCAGTCTAAATGGCTTAGGACATTATACCTATAAGCCTACTTTAAATTAGTTGTGGAAAGTTAATTTTTTTTTACCTGTACTCTAGCTAAAAACCAGGCTCCACCGAGATTTGAACTCAGATCACTGGATTCAGAGTCCAGAGTGCTAACCATTACACCATGGAACCTTTAAAAATCCTGTATTGGTTTGCTAGGCAGTTTCTTTCATAATATCCACAAGTATGATATTGATGGTACACAACAATCACAAGGAAGATAAAAAAAGCAACAATTACAGACCAACTTAAGTCATTTGGTTAGCTAAGCATTCAGAGGAAGTGGGAAAAGGCAAGTCAAGAAAAGGTTTTAAAGGACTTGCCACAAACAATGAATTCAGCAGTAGATACGTCTACTGTGTACAAACACATGGTAACTTTACATGTGTTGACAAGAAACTTGCTCAGAAGAGGATGTACTCGCAATTGCGTACATTCATGTCCCCTTGTTTACAAAGGAATGCTAAGTTCATTATTCCCAATACCATGTCTCAGATGATAGTAAGCAAAGAAACCGCTTGTTGTCAGAAGTGGGATTTGAACCCACGCCTCCAGTGGAGACTGCGACCTGAACGCAGCGCCTTGGACCGCTCGGCCATCCTGACTGATCCAGGAGCTAATCTGTAGGACCCGTCTCAAAAATTATAATATAGTGAATGAACTATGTAATGATATGGTAGGTTCTCAGTCATCCATGTCATAGTTAACAAGGGAAGGTTTCTCAGTTGTCAGTCCAAATATATGGGTTTTCATGGGGACATGGAAGAAAGTCGCCAGGGTGACAATGTGCTTGACAATGACAATGCATGGTGCAGGATGTGACGGCATCTTATTGACTTTGTACCCCAATGTGCAATACAGGCTAAATCATATGGTGGGAACAAGATCCACCAATCTTTGGGTCCACAATGTCAACCTGGGTCCAGAAATGTCCTTGCCAGATGGGAAATAGACTGACAATTGGGTCAACATTTTGCAATTATCTTCAATATGCCCAACTGAGTCCAAAAATGTATCTGCCAGATGGGAAAAACACTGATATCTGTCTTATTGGTCTAAACGTGGCAAATATTGCCGTACAATGCCCACATTGAGTCCAGATGTGTCTGTTTTGTTGCGAGCGCATCCTATTAGGTGGGGGCTACTAATCCCCCGCTTGTAGTTAATACTTTTAGGTGGGGGCCATATTCCCCCTGCGCCTGCAGTGTATACTTTTAGGTGGGGGCCGTATTCCCGCGCGCCTGTAGTTAATACTTTTAGGTGGGGGCTGCTGATTCCCCCCTAAAGTTGCGCGCGCAGATCGCCCAAACTAGAGGAATAAATCAATTGGAAAAATGTATAAAAGAAGAAGAATAAATTGAAGAATAATGAAGGTAAGTAAATGATTAAAGTCTTTTAAAAGTTTGACTACTAATGTAGTGTGTTTAAACGGATTGTGTGTGTGTGTGTGTGGGGGTGTTTGCTTCGTAGCGGTGTCTGACGGGGCGATGATTTCTAAACTTTAATGGTTTAAGGCTGTATGACTAGATTGTTAACGTTACGATTTCCAGGATGTAACAGTTATATTTATTATTAGACTATTACTTATACTATTATGCCGTTTTTTTAGCTAGGTAACTGATTACCTGTATAATGCCTTTTAAATGGTCCGTGATAAGGTTGCTGGAGTACATGTGCGTGTGTGTGTGCGGGTGTGTGTGTGTGTGTGTATAAGCGTTGTATTACTGTCTGACGGCGTGCCATGCTTTTAAAGCCAGTTATATTTTAATCAGGCTAATACTTTTACTCATGGTACCGTTTTTTAGCTAGCTAGCTGGCTAGATGTATAATGTCTTTTAAATGGACCGTGATACGCTGACTGGACTGCGTGTGTCTCTGCGTGGGTGTATGTGGGTATGTGTATAAGCCTTGTATTACTGTCTGACGGGCAGCGATGATTTCTAAACTTTAATGGTTTAAGGATGTCTGACTAGATTGTTAACGTGTACGATTTCCAGGATGTAACAGTCATATTTTTTTAATCAGGTTATTTGCTTATACTATTAGCCTGTTTTTTAGCTAGCTGGATGGACTGCGTGTGTGTGTCTGAGCGTGGGTGTGTGTGTGTGGGTGTGTGTGTGTATATGTGGGTATGTGTATAAGCGTTGTTTTACTATCTGACGGTGTGCGATGGTTTTTAAAGCCTGTTATATTTGTAATCAGGCTAATACTTTTACCATAGACCGTTAAAATTAATGGACAGAGCATCCGGTTCAGCAAAGTGAAGCAAATGCGGAAGTAACTTAAACCTGCATTCTATCTGAATTCCTGCAAAGGGCGACACGCGTGGTTGCAAAAGAAGTTGGTTTCTATAGAAGTCTATGGAGAAATGAGCCACTTCTCACTTGATTTATTACCTCAGTAAACATCTTCATAATGAGTTAGTGGTCTCGATCGCTAGTTTTAAGTATTCTGCAACACAGAATGATGTTCATTTTTTAATATACGGTCTCGTTGATTTTAAAATCGGCGATAAAGCCGGGGTTGTTTTGGGGCGTGGCTATGGTGTGATTGACAGTTCACGGCCTGTCAATCAAAGCTTGTCCATGGCACGGGGGTTGCCTACGTTTCATCGCAGTGACTTTGACACTTTGGTCGGATAATATTGTCTTGTTTAGCGGTCGGTTGCACGGCAAGACACTCAAAGGAATCGGCAGTTCAGTTTTTCTGGTAAGTAAAATTATATTTAGTTTTAACACAGTTTTTCGTTAGCCAACGTTAGCATCTCAATTAATATCAGTTAGCTAGCTTCTAGATTGCACCTTGCTAAGCAAGCTAGCGGGCTAACTAATAATGCTATGCAGACCGTATAAACGCATACAGTCTATGTATAAACGTATTAAAATATATTTAATGTTACAGTCGATTACAGTATATGCACCGATCTCGCCTGTGATCTGTAATAGGTGGTATTAGTGCTAATCGATGCGCATGTAATGGTAACGTTAGCTTAAAATCAAAGCCTGATGTAGCTAACGTTATATTGCAAATTCATAAACCCTATTAGCACGGGGTAAGGTTGTTTTGGGACAGCGTGTGATTTAGAAATAACCCCTCACATCTGAGTTTGTGTGGCGGATTTGTACGTCAAACGTAGACCTGCTTTTTGACTCAAATATATCCCGAAAGTTTGGGCAACGTTACCGGAGGCGGTCAAAGGGACGGCCAGGGCGAGCCCGGCACACCGCACCCCAGTCGGGGTTGCATATCTTTCTGGGCGAGAGGTTACCGGGCATATACCCCGTCACCCCGCCGCGGCAGCACCCACACAGCATCACCATCACCACACGGACACAGCTGCGGGGGAGCGCGTTGACTTGGAGGTCTCCGGGCGGGGGAGTGGGTCAGATTGTTAGCGATAAAATGGCGCACATGAAACAATTAGACATTATTGTAAAGTTACATTGGGGTATTACATTATATTAATCTATTAAATATACATTTAAATCATTTGCATTACAGATGCATACAGCAGATGTGGTGCCTTGTTAGTGTAAATTGATAGTATATACACCTTCGGGATGTATGAAACATGAATTTCTTTCCAAACAGACTTCCTTTTGATGATGCCAGGCTGAAGCAATGGTTGGTGAACATGAGGAGAGAGAGACCAGCATATGGAACCACAAAAAGTCCCGTCTGCAGTTCCCACTTTGAGGAAGATCAGTTTTTCAGAGACAAGCAGGTATTATTAATTTAAATGCATTATTTAGTGTGTCTCATATATTAGCTCATATATTAATATAATTAATTGTGATCTACCATGCCTTAACTACATGTTTGTCTTTTACTGTAACTACAAAGGTATCCACACTGAAAACTGAATGACCAGAGCCTACAGAAGGAAGACCTGGTCTATAGAGCGGTGTATTTGGTGCCATTTCATCTGGATGTGGAAACCAGTCTGCGTTGACCACATCCAAAGTTCTCAAATGTGTTCTGATTATAATGATGCCAGAAAATAATTTTTGGTTCAGCTTCTTCTGCTGAAAAGACGGACAAACTTTTAGCACTTGGTATTTAGAGGTTCAACTTCTTGTGGTTGACTTAGTTTCTGCTGTAGTTTGATAGGTGATCGTAGTAACATTAAGTAGTGGATTAAAACTATTTTATAAATATTAAACTGGAATAAAATAATGAAAATGCTCTAGCAGTCACCACTTTCCCAGGTGAAAGTATTTTTGGTAATTTCACATAAAGGGTCTTGTATATTTTATGTATTTATGTACTGTTAGAATTAAATATTGACATTGCATATCCTTGTATGGTTTTTAGTTTTCATACTTTGAAAATGTCTAACTGTAATGATTAAATCAAATGTACCTAATACATTTGATTTAATCATTACAGTTACGGCAATTAAATAAGTTGTTTAATTCTCCTTAGCAATTTGTGATCATAAGTTATGATTTTACAATAGCCCTGCACAGATTAAACAGCACCTAGTGCAAAACGTTTATATTTATGTGTATTAAAGCCAAAATAGAAAGACACTTTTAATCAATTACAAATTCTATGAAATTTCCAAAGTCTTCTTGTATGGCTACAATGCTGGACGTTCCTATTATAGTTACTTCAGAAAAACAACAAATGTAGCTTTAGAAGGACCTTTATTTCACATTGAAATGGGCATCAACTTAAAAATACATACACCAAACACTTAAGATTCTTAAAAAATGTATGAATTAAATAATGTAGTTCACCTTTTACAAGTGTAAATTCCACACATAAAACACTGCTGTGGGTTAAGGTAAAGGCAAACTTAACTGTCACAAGACATGTCTGCATAATAAAGAGGTTGTTGAATCTCTAGTGTCACACTGTTAATTACAGTAGAAATGGTTGACATTACAAATCACAATATAAAAATACAGCTTAACATATAAAGCTTATAGCACTTGTGCTATCATGCCTGGATACTGCAGGTGGAGGTGCTGCAGGTTCTCGTTCATTCCTGCGACGAGGTTACCGCCCTTGACATCTCTCAGGTCTCAGTGAATAAGGAGGACGTCCGGGACAGCTCTTCCTTGTAGGGACTGGTAAAAGAAAGGGACCGCAGAGAAAAAGGATAAATGAACAGCACTCTTAATTACACACTATTTGAAAATGCATTATTACCTTGGCTTAGTTGTACAAAAAAGTCTGGTAAAAGCTTAATGTTGTACAATATATAGCAAAAGAAAATGAACTATTACTATTGCTTACTTCTGGGGCATTCGGGGTGAACATGCCATCGTGGCTCTCAGCACTCTTATTTCTGAAAGAATCATCAATTTCCATTTGAGCCCCTCATAGTTAAATATCTATGCACACTAGCATGTAACTGTACTTGATTAATTATCCAGGAGAATACAATACACATGAATCAACAGTCCATTGTTCTTTAGTGTAACTGTAAGTTAAATGAGCTTATTTCTGCTAACATTAGGTCTTAAAAGCATGTCAAGGTTAAATGCCCCAACTATAGACTGAAAGGGGAAACAGTAGCACATTATCGGATCATTATGGTTATTACAGTTAGCCAAACGTTATAAGAAACTTGGTTATACATGTGCTAATAGCGTTACATAATGATAAGCATTGACAATCGCCGTTTTGCATTTCGCTGACGAGAAGTAAACTTCGATTTGCAGAAAATTAACGTTAGCATGTTTAACCTAGCTTATAGCTAGCTAAGTGGCAAGCTAACGTTACAGACAATTTACATGGTAACTTCAGACACATTTACTTTGCAATGTGACTCTTATATGTTATATAACCATAGACTATATGGGACAAAGATATAGTTAAAACCTAGCATTAGTGAAGCTAAATCTTACCTTGAATTATTCAGCAGCAGTTGCATCCACATTGGCAGTGAAAGTGGTAGCTAACGTAACGGTAGAGCAGCGGTGCTAGCTCTCAGCAGTCAGATCCCGCCCATAGACTGTATGTCCCGCCCACCGGTCTGTGGCTCCTCTCTCACTCCGCCCTCTCCTCTAAAATCGTCACATCCGCAACCACGATGGCTGCGCCCATAAACGCAAACTCGACGACTCATTTCTGATCTCCACAAACCAATGGGTGACGTCACACATGCTCTGTCCATTAATATTAACGGTCTATGACTTTTACTCATGGTCACGTTTTTAGCTAGCTAACTGATTAGCTATATAATGCCTTTTTAAATGGTCCGTGATACGCTGGCAAATACTTTTACTATTAGACCGTTTTTAGCTAGCTAACTGGTTAGCTGTATAATGCCTTTTAAATGGACCGTGATACGCTGGATGGACTGCGCTGTGTGTGTGTGTGGGTGTGTGTGTGTGTGTGTATAAGCGTTGTATTACTGTCTGACGGGGGCGATGGTTTTAAAAACTTAATGGAAGGTTATATGACTAGATTGTTAACGTTCAGTTATATTTTTTAATCAGGCTAATACTTTTACTCATGGTCCCGTTTTTTAGCTAGCTAACTGGCTAGATGTATAATGCCTTTTAAATGGTCCGTGATACGCTGGATGGACTTGCGTGTGTGTGTGTGTATATGTGGGTATGTGTATAGGCGTTGTTTTACTGTCTGACGGGGTGCGATGGTTTTAAAGCCAGTTATATTTGTAATCAGGCTAATACTTTTACGATTAGGCCGTTTTTAGCTAGCTAGCTAACAGCGTTAGCTGTATAATGCCTTTTAACGGCCCGTGATACGCTTGCAGGAGGATGTGTGTGTGTGTGTGTGTGTGTGGGTGTGGGTGTGTGTGTGTATAAGTGTTGCAGCACTGTCTGACGGGGAGCGATGGTTTTAAACTTTAACGGGTTAAGGATGTATGACTGGATTGTTAACGTGTGTGTGATTTCCAGGATGTAACAGTTACACTTTTAATCAGGCTATTACCGAGCTCTTTTCCAGTTAATACCAGGAATTAAAGATCCCCAGTAGAATTTCCCTTTAGGAGTTATTCTTTTTCTAAATTGAAAGATCTGACGAATATGTTTATTATCACATTTCTTATCTAGCACACTAACCCCATTTTAAATTAACTTATGTTGTGTTACATTGTTCAACCCTAAAGACAGGTGACCTTTAATCAGGGTGTTAAATTCCCTAAATGGGGCTGGGAAGCCATGACGCAAAAAAAATAAATAAAAAATGTCATTTTTTAAAATAGCGCCAGAACTATCAAATAAAGAAATAATGTTATGGAAGCCACATGTAAACCAACCATGTGTTTTATGAGGCGAGAAGTTGTGAAGGAAACACAGTTTCCAAGCCAGAAGACACTGTTGGTGAAATTTAGATAACTTGATAGATAATTTGCATGGGGCATAGTCACGTTTTAAAAGGGAGGAAAGATCCCCAACAAGGTTAAATATATGACTAGGAATAAAAACCACAAGGAATTGATATATATAAGACATCTCTTGATACAACCAATTCTAAATGAGTGTTTAGGTGTCTGTGAAGTCCAAAACGTGTAAACCATCAGGGCTTTACAGGCAGAAAGAACTTCCTTTTTAAGTTTGTGGGGGTTATTTTTCAGAGGAAGTCGAGAAAGATTTTATTAATCTCTTTAAGTGTTTTGTCATTGATAATGTTAGAAAAATCTTACTATCACATGTTCCATGATTTGATGAGGACGAAGAGAGGCTGAGGGTCCAATTGAGAATTAAGAAAAAAAGGGTTCTATCATGTAAATGAGAAATTCAACAAAAATACTGTTAATCAACATTCTATGGTCATAGCCTAGTCTAAGATACCAGGGGTAGGGAGACAGAAGGTTACTTACTGGTGTGAGGAAAAGGCTTCTTTCTATATGCTAAATGCCAGACCTGACCTGACCAATTCTTTAGAGTCAGAGGAACAGAGGGGGAAGGTGAGTGCCGTCTTGACCTCTTCACAGAGACAAAATGCATCTTCTCCTAACCTGGTTGCATCATACATAAACAGTGTTACAATGTTTCCAAAACATTGTTTTTAACTTCTTTTTTTTTATAACTCAACGATAAATAATTATAGAGAAGGGTAAAACAAAATGGGAGAGAGCGTCTGCGTTGACCAAAAGACTTCTACCAAACATATTTAAAACCTCTTTCAACCAAGAGTTTAGATTACCGGTAGTTTTGGTCATTTTTGATGTAGAGAATTGTTCAACCAAAGTTAAAGTATAAGGAAGCTAATTTTTTTGTCCTTTAAAACAGAATGGTGTCATCTGTCAAAATCAATATTATTAATACCACTTAACGCCACCAGTTCTGTAACCATCAGAAATAGAAAGGAGGAAAATGGGCATTCCTGTCGAATTCCACATTTTACCTCAAATCTATTAGTTGGCTTGTGAGTAGCTATCACAGAAATATTAATGTATTTTATAAAGCATCTTAATAACATTAATAAAAGCATCACCAAAACCAAATAATGTAAGAGTCTTCAAAAGAAAAGTATGCTCAATAGTATCAAAAATCTAAAAAAAGATTAAGATCTGACGATTATCCATAAAGCCAGACTGTGTTTCAGAGATGATGTTACCAAAGTCTGTTTTAAGGCTATTGGCATAAACTAAGGCCATTATTTTATAGTCAGTTGTTTATTAGTGAAAGACACCAGTTGTCAACAAACCGTTTGTCCTTACCCTGTTTAGGGATAAGTGGAATAATACCATGTTTCATAGTGGTGGTGGTCATGTCTTTCACTTTCATACATTCTTTATACATACAAAGCAGCGGAACCTGAATGTATTACCAAAAATGCTCATAGAGATCTACAGAAAGTCGTCTATACGGAGCCTTTCCTTTTTTTTTTTGTTTTATTTTTTTCATGGAATGGATAGCTTTCATTATTCCAGTAGCTGTTATATTAGAATCACAAAGGTGATTACAAAGTAATGTTCGGGCTGTGCTTACTTCTTCAATAAACAAGGTGCAGTTACTGAGACTAAACTTGGAAGGACATACATTTTTATAAAAAGCTGTGCCAAATTCTGAAATTGAAAAGACAGTAGATTTGGAGCCAATTATATTAAGAGAAGTTAAAACTTTTCTTTGACCATTTCTTTTCTCTTCTTCTCGCTCTCTTCTAGCCATTTGGCCATTTGATCTTATAAAGGCCCATCTGGCTAAATCAAAATAGAGCTCCTCAAGTTGTATTTTTCTTCTTCATTAATAGTATATTTAGATAAATCATTTAATCTATCAAGTAATGTAGTTTGTATGTCATTTTGATTAGCTTTTAACAATCTTTTAATAGCAATACATCTGGTCTTGTACTTAAAGAACCCACATTTTTTGTTTATATCTGTCAGTGAGGTTGGCAAAGATTTCAGATATAAGGGCTTTAATATTATTATTAAAACTTTCATCTCTTAATAACGTATTATTCATCTTCAAATAACCGCTTACTGAAGTATTAGCCTGCTGGTCGCCCATTTCCATTGGTAACATCTAATAATCAGAGAACGGGGAGCAACTGAGTGCAATATAGTCTTAACAAACTGAGTGCAATATAATCTTATCAAACTGAATAGCAGATTGAGATATATAAAAAAGTCAATTCTAGATTTAAGTGATAGGGTTTCGG
>JAEKDQ010000969.1:0-10142 GCA_026937815.1 Etheostoma perlongum
CTTGCCAGATGGAAATAGACTGACAATTGGGTCAACATTTTGCAATTATCTTCAATATGCCCAACTGAGTCCAAAAAAATGTATCTGCCAGATGGGAAATACACTGATAACTGTCTTATTGGTCTAAGCATGGCAAATATTGCCGTACAATACATTGAGTCCAGATGTGTCTGTTTTGTTTCCTGATCCATGCTATTACCCCAAAGTGCACAACAAGGCAGAGGGCAACTGGACTTTGAAAGGTCCTCGAAGGTCCTCATCCAAGAGACTTCTTTTTGGTTTTTACACAGAAAGAGTTGGACTTCCTAACCCCTATCTCACAATTGAAAGCTGTGGGGAAAGGGGGGCATCCAAAGCTAATAGACCAATCAACAAGCAATTCTGATGCACTATACTGGTCCATTCAGGATGAGCACTGTATACTCTGACTGCAGCAGCACAAGCTCAAATTTCAGTGAAACCTGCTTTGTATGGTAATTCGAGACTGAATGCAAAGTGTGTAACCACCATTTAACTCAAAACCTATCGCTTCTGGTCAATACTGTCAAATTTGGAGCTCCTTCAAGTTATATGACAGACCAGGTGACTGCTCAACATGCCCCCACCAACGTACTGTTTTCAGTCTAAATGGCTTAGGACATTATACCTATGAGCCTACTTTAAATTAGTTGTGGAAAGTTTTTTTTTTTACCTGTACTCTAGCTAAAAACCAGGCTCCACTGAGATTTGAACTCAGATCACTGGATTCAGAGTCCAGAGTGCTAACCATTACACCATGGAACCTTTAAAAATCCTGCATTGGTTTGCTAGGCAGTTTCTTTCATAATATCCACAAGTATGATATTGATGGTACACAACAATCACAAGGAAGATAAAAAAGCAACAATTACAGACCAACTAAGTCATTTGGTTAGCTAAGCATTCAGAGGAAGTGGGAAAAGGCAAGTCAAGAAAAGGTTTTAAAGGACTTGCCACAAACAATGAATTCAGCAGTAGATACATCTGTGTACAAACACATGGTGGTAACTTTACATGTGTTGACAAACTTGCTCATGATGTACTACCGCAATTGCGTACATTCATGTCCCCCTTGTTTACAAAGAATTGCTAAGTTCATTATTCCCAATACCATGTCTCAGATGATAGGAAGCAAAGAAACCACTTGTTGTCAGGGTGGGATTCGAACCCCCGCCTCCAGTGGAGACTGCGACCTGAGCATGGCTCCTTGGACCGCTTCGGCCATCCTGACTGATCCAAGAGCTAATCTGTAGGACCCTTCTCAAAAATTATAATATAGTGAATGAACTATGTAATGATATGGTAGGTTCTCAGTCATCCATGTCATAGTTAACAAGGGAAGGGTTCTCAGTTGTCAGTCCAAATATATGGGTTTTCATGGGGACATGGAAGAAAGTCGCCAGGGTGACAATGTGCTTGACAATGACAATGCATGGTGCAGGATGTGACGGCATCTTATTGACTTTGTACCCCAATGTGCAATACAGGCTAAATCATATGGTGGGGAACAAGATCCACCAATCTTTTTGGTCCACAATGTCAACCTGGGTCCTGAAATGTCCTTGCCAGATGGGAAATAGACTGACAATTGGGTCAACATTTTGCAATTATCTTCAATATGCCCAACTGAGTCCAAAAATGTATCTGCCAGATGGGAAATACACTGATAACTGTCTTATTGGTCTAAACGTGGCAAATATTGCCGTACAATGCCCACATTGAGTCCAGATGTGTCTGTTTGTTTCCAGATACATACTATTACCCCAAAAGTGCACAACAAGGCAGAGGGCAACTGGACTTGGTGAAAGGTCCTCTGAAGAAATTTTTTCTCTCATCCCCACTTCTAGTGCCCACTTCTAACCCTATCTCACAATTGAAAGCTGTGGGGAAAGGGGGTTCCAAAAGCTAATAGACCAATCAAAAGCAATTCTGATGCACTATACTGGCCCATTCAGGATGAGCACTGTATACTCTGACTGCAGCAGCACAAGCTCAAATCTCAGTGAAACCTGCTTTGTATGGTAATTACGAGACTGAATGCAAAGTGTGTAACCACCATTTAACTCAAAACCTATCGCTTGTGGTCAATACTGTCAAATTTGGAGCTCCTTCAAGTTATATGAAAGACCAGGTGACTACTCAACATGCCCCCACCAACGTACTGTTTTCAGTCTAAATGGCTTAGGACATTATACCTATGAGCCTACTTTAAATTAGTTGTGGAAAGTTTTTTTTTTTTACCTGTACTCTAGCTAAAAACCAGGCTCCACTGAGATTTGAACTCAGATCACTGGATTCAGAGTCAGAGTGCTAACCATTACACCATGGAACCTTTAAAAAATCCCATTGGTTTGCTAGGCAGTTTCTTTCATAATATCCACAAGTATGATATTGATGGTACACAACAATCACAAGGAAGATAAAAAGCAACAATTACAGACCAAGTTTAAGTCATTTGGTTAGCTAAGCATTCAGAGGAAGTGGGAAAAGGCAAGTCAAGAAAAGGTTTTAAAGGACTTGCCACAAACAATGAATTCAGCAGTACTGTGTACAAACACATGGTAACTTTTACATGTGTTGACAAACTTGCTCATGATGTACTCGCAATTGCGTACATTCATGTCCCCCTTGTTTAAAAAAATTGCTAAGTTCATTATTCCCAATACCATGTCTCAGATGATAGTAAGCAAAAGCCACTTGTTGTCAGAAGTGGGATTCGAACCACGCCTCCAGTGGAGACTGCGACCTAAGCATGGCGCCTAGCGGACCGCTCGGCCATCTGACTGACCCAAGAGCTAATCTGTGGACCCCTTCTCAAAAATTATAATATAGTGAATGAACTATGTAATGATATGGTAGGTTCTCAGTCATCCATGTCATAGTTAACAAAGGGAAGGTTTCTCAGTTGTCAGTCAAATATATGGGTTTTCATGGGGACATGGAAGAAAGTCGCCAAGGGTGACAATGTGCTTGACAATGACAATGCATGGTGCAGGATGTGACGGCATCTTATTGACTTTGTACCCCAATGTGCAATACAGGCTAAATCATATATGGTGGGGAACAAGATCCACCAATCTTTTGGTCCACAATGTCAACCTGGGTCCAGAAATGTCCTTGCCAGATGGGAAATAGACTGACAATTGGGTCAACATTTTGCAATTATCTTCAATATGCCCAACTGAGTCCAAAAATGTATCTGCCAGATGGGAAATACACTGATAACTGTCTTATTGGTCTAAACGTGGCAAATATTGCCGTACAATGCCCACATTGAGTCCAGATGTGTCTGTTTGTTTCCTGATCCATACTATTTACCCAAAAGTGCACAACAAGGCAGGGGAGGGCAACTGGACTTGGTGAAGGTCCTCTGAAGAAATTTTTCTCTCATCGACTTCCAGAAAAGTTGGACACAGTGCCACTTCTAACCCCCTATCTCACAATTGAAAGCTGTGGGGAAGGGGCATCCAAAGCTAATAGACCAATCAAAAAGCAATTCTGATGCACTATACTGGTCCATTCAGGATGAGCACTGTATACTCCTGACTGCAGCACAAGCTCAAATTTCAGTGAAACCTGCTTTGTATGGTAATTACGAGACTGAATGCAATGTGTGTAACCACCATTTAACTCAAAACCTATCGCTTCTGGTCAATACTGTCAAATTTGGAGCTCCTTCAAGTTATATGAAAGACCAGGTGACTGTTCAACATGCCCCCCACCAACGTACTGTTTTCAGTCTAAATGGCTTAGGACATTATACCTATGAGCCTACTTTAAATTAGTTGTGGAAAGTTTTTTTTTTACCTGTACTCTAGCTAAAAACCAGGCTCCACTGAGATTTGAACTCAGATCACTGGATTCAGAGTCCCAGAGTGCTAACCATTACACCATGGAACCTTTAAAAAATCCTGCATTGGTTTGCTAGGCAGTTTTCTTTCATAATATCCACAAGTATGATATTGATGGTACACAACAATCACAAGGAAGATAAAAAAGCAACAATTACAGACCAAGTTAAGTCATTTGGTTAGCTAAGCATTCAGAGGAAGTGGGAAAAGGCAAGTCAAGAAAAGGTTTTAAAGGACTTGCTACAAACAATGAATTCAGCAGTAGATACATCTACTGTGTACAAACACATGGTAGCTTTACATGGTGACAAGAAACTTGCTCATGATGTACTCGCAATTGCGTACATTCATGTCCCCTTGTTTACAAAAGAATTGCTAAAGTTCATTATTCCCAATACCATGTCTCAGATGATAGTAAGCAAAGAAACCCACTTATTGTCAGAGGTGGGATTGAGACACGCCTCCAGTGGGGACTGCGACCCTAAACTTGGCGCTTTGGACCGCTCGGCCATCCTGACTGACAGAGCTAATCTGTAGGACCCTTCTCAAAAATTATAATATAGTGAATGAACTATGTAATGATATGGTAGGTTCTCAGTCATCCATGTCATAGTTAACAAGGAAGGTTTCTCAGTTGTCAGTCCAAATATATGGGTTTTCATGGGGACATGGAAGAAAGTCGCCAGGGTGACAATGTGCTTGACAATGACAATGCATGGTGCAGATGTGACGGCATCTTATTGACTTTGTACCCCCAATGTGCAATACAGGCTAAATCATATGGTGGGAACAAGATCCACCAATCTTTTGGTCCACAATGTCAACCTGGGTCCAGAAATGTCCTTGCCAGATGGGGAAATAGACTGACAATTGGGTCAACATTTTGCAATTATCTTCAATATGCCAACTGAGTCCAAAAATGTATCTGCCAGATGGGAAATACACTGATAACTGTCTTATTGGTGCAAACGTGGCAAATATTGCCGTACAATGCCCATTGAGTCCAGATGTGTCTGTTTGTTTCCTGATCCATACTATTACCCCAAAAAAGTGCACAACAAGGCAGAAGGCAACTGGACTTGGTGAAAGGTCCTCGAAGAAATTTTTTTCTCATCAAGAGACTTCTTTAGTTGGTTTTACACAGAAACGGTTGGACACAGTGCCCACCTAACCCCTATCTCACAATTGAAAGCTGTGGGAAAGGGGGGTTCCAAAGCTAATAGACCAATCAAAAAGCAATTCTGATGCACTATACTGGCCCATTCAGGATGAGCACTGTATACTCTGACTGCAGCAGCACAAGCTCAAATTTCAGTGAAACCTGCTTTGTATGGTAATTACGAGACTGAATGCAAAGTGTGTAACCACCATTTAACTCAAAACCTATCGCTTCTGGTCAATACTGTCAAATTTGGAGCTCCTTCAAGTTATATGAAAGACCAGGTGACTGCTCAACATGCCCCCACCAACGTACTGTTTTCAGTCTAAATGGCTTAGGACATTATACCTATGAGCCTACTTTAAATTAGTTGTGGAAAGTTTTTTTTTTACCTGTACTCTAGCTAAAAACCAGGCTCCACTGAGATTTGAACTCAGATCACTGGATTCAGAGTCCAGAGTGCTAACCATTACACCATGGAACCTTTAAAAATCCTGCATTGGTTTGCTAGGCAGTTTCTTTCATAATATCCACAAGTATGATATTGATGGTACACAACAATCACAAAGGAAGATAAAAAAGCAACAATTACAGACCAACTTAAGTCATTTGTTTAGCTAAGCATTCAGAGGAAGTGGGAAAAGGCAAGTCAAGAAAAGGTTTTAAAGGACTTGCCACAAACAATGAATTCAGCAGTTACGCTACAAACACATAGTAACTTTACATGTGTTGACAAGTACTCATGATGTACTACTTAATTGCGTACATTCATGTCCCCTTGTTTGTTCATGATTCCCAATACCATAACTCAGATGATAGTAAGCAAAACCACTTGTTGTCAAGTGGAATTGCAGAACACGCCTCAGTGGAGACTGCGAGGCCTGAGCATGGCGCCTTGGACCGCTCGGCCATCTGACTGATCCAAGAGCTAATCTGTAGGACCCGTCTCAAAAATTATAATATAGTGAATGAACTATGTAATGATATGGTAGGTTCTCAGTCATCCATGTCATAGTTAACAAGGGAAGGGTTCTCAGTTGTCAGTCCAAATTAAGGATTTTCATAGGGGACATGGAAGAAAGTCGCCAGGATGTGACGGACAATGACAATGCATGGTGCAGGATGACGGCATCTTATTGACTTTATTACCCCCAATGTGCAATACAGGCTAAATCATATGGTGGGAACAAGATCCACCAATCTTTTGGTCCACAATGTCAACCTGGGTCCTGAAATGTCCTTGCCAGATGGGAAATAGACTGACAATTGGGTCAACATTTTGCAATTATCTTCAATATGCCCCAACTGAGTCCAAAAATGTATCTGCCAGATGGGAAATACACTGATAACTGTCTTATTGGTCTAAACGTGGCAAATATTGCCGTACAATGCCCACATTGAGTCCAGATGTGTCTGTTTTGTTTCCAGATCCATACTATTACCCCAAAAGTGCACCCAAGGCAGAAGGCAACTGGACTTGGTGAAAGGTCCTCGAAGAAATTTTTCTCTCATCCAAGAGACTTCTTTAGTTGTTTTACACAGAAAGAGTTTGGACACAGTTCCTAACCCCTATCTCACAATTGAAAGCTGTGGGGAAGGGGTTCCAAAAAGACCAATCAACAAGCAATTCTGATGCACTATACTGGCCCATTCAGGATGAGCACTGTATACTCTGACTGCTCAAATCTCAGTGAAACCTGCTTTGTATGGTAATTACGAGACTGAATGCTCATTTAACTCAAAACCTATAAGCTTCTGGTCAATACTGTCCAAATTTAACTCCTTCAAGTTATATGACAGACCAGGTGACTCTCAACATGCCCCCCCACCAACGTACTGTTTTCAAAGGACTACCTATGGAGCCTACTTTAAATTAGTTGTGGAAAGTTTTTTTTTTACCTGTACTCCTAAAAAAGGCTCACTGAGATTTGAACTCAGATCAACAGAGTGCCAGGTGCTAACCATTACACCATGGAACCTTTAAAAATCCTGCATTGGTTTACTAGGCAGTTTCTTTCATAATATCCACAAGTATGATATTGATGGTACACAACAATCACAAGGAAGATAAAAGCTCAATTACAGACCAACTTAAGTCATTTGGCAGCTAAGCATTCAAAGTGGGAAAAGGCAAGTCAAAGAAAAGGTTTTTAAAGGAAACAATGAATTCAGCAGTCTACTGTGTACAAACACATAGTATGTGTGTGGACAAAAACTTGCTCGATGACTGAATTGCGTACATTCATGTCCCCTTGTTTCAAAAATTGCTAAATTCCCAATACCATGTCTCAGATGATAGTAAGCAAAAAACCCTTGTTGTCAGAAGTGGGATTGTTAACACCTCCAACTGCGCCTGACGCATCGGACCCTCGGCCATCCTGACTGATCCAAGAGCTAATCTGTAGGACCCGTCTCAAAATTATAATATAGTGAATGAACTATGTAATGATATGGTAGGTTCTCAGTCATCCATGTCATAGTTAACAAGGGGAAGGTTTCTCAGTTGTCAGTCCAAATATGGGTTTTTCATGGGGACATTTTGGTTGACAATGACAATGCATGGTGCAGGATGTGCATCTTATTGACTTTGTACCCCAATGTGCAATACAGGCTAAATCATATGGTGGGAACAAGATCCACCAATCTTTTTTGGTCCACAATGTCAACCTGGGTCCAAAAATGTCCTTGCCAGATGGAAATAGACTGACAATTGGGTCAACATTTTGCAATTATCTTCAATATGCCCAACTGAGTCCAAAAATGTATCTGCCAGATGGGAAATACACTGATAACTGTCTTATTGGTCTAAACGTGGCAAATATTGCCGTACAATGCCCACATTGAGTCCAGATGTGTCTGTTTTGTTTCCTGATCCATGCTATTACCCCAAAGTGCACAACAAGGCAGAGGGCAACTGGACTTGGTGAAAGGTCCTCCGAAGAAATTTTTTTTCCTCATCCAAGAGACTTCTTTAGTTGGTTTTTACACAGAAAAAGAGTTGGACACAGTGCCCACTTCCTAACCCCTATCTCACAATTGAAAGCTGTGGGGAAAGGGGGGTTCCAAAGCTAATAGACCAATCAACAAGCAATTCTGATGCACTATACTGGCCCATTCAGGATGAGCACTGTATACTCTGACTGCAGCAGCACAAGCTCAAATTTCAGTGAAACCTGCTTTGTATGGTAATTACGAGACTGAATGCAAAGTGTGTAACCACCATTTAACTCAAAACCTATCGCTTCTGGTCAATACTGTCAAATTTGGAGCTCCTTCAAGTTATATGAAAGACCAGGTGACTGCTCAACATGCCCCCCACCAACGTACTGTTTTCAGTCTAAATGGCTTAGGACATTATACCTATGAGCCTACTTTAAATTAGTTGTGGAAAGTTAATTTTTTTTTTTTACCTGTACTCTAGCTAAAAACCAGGCTCCACTGAGATTTGAACTCAGATCACTGGATTCAGAGTCCAGAGTGCTAACCATTACACCATGGAACCTTTAAAAAATCCTGCATTGGTTTGCTAGGCAGTTTCTTTCATAATATCCACAAGTATGATATTGATGGTACACAACAATCACAAGGAAGATAAAAAAGCAACAATTACAGACCAACTTAAGTCATTTGGTTAGCTAAGCATTTCATTATTCCCAATACCATGTCTCAGATGATAGTAAGCAAAGAAACCACTTGTTGTCAGAAGTGGGATTCGAACCCACGCCTCCAGTGGAGACTGCGACCTGAACGCAGCGCCTTGGACCGCTCGGCCATCCTGACTGATCCAAGAGCTAATCTGTAGGACCCGTCTCAAAAATTATAATATAGTGAATGAACTATGTAATGATATGGTAGGTTCTCAGTCATCCATGTCATAGTTAACAAGGGAAGGTTTCTCAGTTGTCAGTCCAAATATATGGGTTTTCATGGGGACATGGAAGAAAGTCGCCAGGGTGACAATGTGCTTGACAATGACAATGCATGGTGCAGGATGTGACGGCATCTTATTGACTTTGTACCCCAATGTGCAATACAGGCTAAATCATATGGTGGGAACAAGATCCACCAATCTTTTGGTCCACAATGTCAACCTGGGTCCAGAAATGTCCTTGCCAGATGGGAAATAGACTGACAATTGGGTCAACATTTTGCAATTATCTTCAATATGCCCAACTGAGTCCAAAAATGTATCTGCCAGATGGGAAATACACTGATAACTGTCTTATTGGTCTAAACGTGGCAAATATTGCCGTACAATGCCCACATTGAGTCCAGATGTGTCTGTTTTGTTTCCTGATCCATGCTATTACCCCAAAAGTGCACAACAAGGCAGAGGGCAACTGGACTTGGTGAAAGGTCCTCTGAAGAAATTTTTCTCTCATCCAAGAGACTTCTTTAGTTGGTTTTACACAGAAAGAGTTGGACACAGTGCCCACTTCCTAACCCCTATCTCACAATTGAAAGCTGTGGGGAAAGGGGGTTCCAAAGCTAATAGACCAATCAACAAGCAATTCTGATGCACTATACTGGCCCATTCAGGATGAGCACTGTATACTCTGACTGCAGCAGCACAAGCTCAAATTTCAGTGAAACCTGCTTTGTATGGTAATTACGAGACTGAATGCAAAGTGTGTAACCACCATTTAACTCAAAACCTATCGCTTCTGGTCAATACTGTCAAATTTGGAGCTCCTTCAAGTTATATGAAAGACCAGGTGACTGCTCAACATGCCCCCACCAACGTACTGTTTTCAGTCTAAATGGCTTAGGACATTACTGCATTGGTTTGCTAGGCAGTTTCTTTCATAATATCCACAAGTATGATATTGATGGTACACAACAATCACAAGGAAGATAAAAAAAGCAACAATTACAGATCAACTTAAGTCATTTGTTTAGCTAAGCATTCAGAGGAAGTGGGGAAAAGGCAAGTCAAGAAAAGGTTTAAAGGACTTGCCACAAACAATTAATATAGTGAATGAACTATGTAATGATATAGTAGGTTTCTCAGTCATCCATGTCATGATTAACAAGGGAAAGGTTTCTCAGTTGTCAGTCCAAATATATGGGTTTCATGGGGACATGGAAGAAAGTCGCCAGGGTGACAATGTGAC
>JAEKDQ010000970.1:0-32977 GCA_026937815.1 Etheostoma perlongum
CACTCACGTGCCCACACTTGTGCGCAGACACACACATCACCTCGCTTTTGCTGAATAACAAATGACATTTCAATTTACCTTTTGTTGCTCCCTTTTTATATCTGATTAAATTCCTTTTTGGAGAATATAAAAGCAAAAGGAGAAGAAGAAATGGAGGTGAAGAGAGAAATTAACATCCTGCTGACAAAGAAAATAAATAAAATAATAAAAACATGCATGTGAAAAAAGAGGAGGCGGCCACATTTAAACAAATGACAGATAAAAAAAAAATACTGTACTAGTTTTTAAATGATTCTAGTTTTAGAAAATTCTCAACAACTGACTTTTGCTTTGGAAACAAATGATCCCACGAACTGGTACATGTTTTCATTAGTTTCAAATTGAATAAAATTTTACATCTCAGCTCTTGATTAATGACCGGTAGATGTGTTTTCAGCATGTCGGTGGCTGAGTTCGCTTAGAAAATATAGATTGTGTGGAAAGTGTTTGACTGAGTGTTAAAATGGAAAATATCAAAGTGTAATGTTGCAGCAGATGAAGTCTCAAGTATGATGACAAGAACTACTGAGTGTGTTTGTATGCCATCTTTCGTCACTTTTATTCATATTTTTTTTCTTTCACTTCACGTCAGCCATTGTGTTTCTTTCCTTTTTCTCTCTAATCCCACCCATCCGAATGAAGGACCACCTCTCTCAGGTGAATTGCTTTGGTTTTGGCATGGAGATATTGTTGACATGATGATTTAATGTGTGACTTCTGACAGCAACCTACTGGAAATTACTCCATGTAATGACACCCAAGTTTCTCACAGTCAATGAGTCATGTGATGAAACTCAATGCAATAAAAACAACCACCACCCACATGCACACTCAGTAACATTTATCTTGCCCCTTGGAGTTTTATCCTTGAGTATCAGGCCAATCATACACCCATTGGTCCTCCATCATGTGTGTCCTAACAGGCAGTGTTTAGGCCTCCTGCTGGTTTGGACAGTCAGCAGCAAAGTAAACAGATCACACATGAATGTAGATGAGTCGTATTTTGTGGATTTTTGTCAGATGACTTCATGGTCAGGAATACTGACTATGAGCTGCGATAAAATTGCCATTTTTTGTTTGATCAGCTGTCTGGCAACACAAAGGAAAAAATTACATCAACCAAATTTGGGGTTTGGCTGTAATAAGACAAAGTGTTCAGTAAACTGCAGTGTATGCATGTCATTTTCACAATAAATGGTGTTTCAAAATTTTGTCAAAAGGTAGTTTGTTTGTCACACAGGAAAGCACAGCTGCACACACACATGCAAAAGATTACAAATAAGATACGATAATCTGCCATTATAATAGCAATGCGCCAAGGTACCAACGCGCCTGGGTGTTAAAGGGAACGGAAGATGAGACACTGATTGGTTTTGCATGTTACGCCCAAAACACACCTATGAATTAATTAAGACACTAAGTACAACCCTTTTGAACCATGCGCCTGGCGCACAGACCCTTTTTTCCGCCGCTGACAAACACTACAGCATACATCAACATATTCAGTATGCACGACAAGCAGTCAGTTAGTGGATGGATTCAGTCACATAGATTTTAAATTATACAACCAAGTCAACAAGAAAATAATGAACTCATTATTTTTCAATGTTGTCAGTTCACTGTGTTTTGTGTGCTTGTGTGTGCTCACAACATACAACCTTTTTAAATCTGTCAGTTTGAGAAAAAGCAGATGGTCTCTACAAAGTGTGTGTGTGTGTGTGTGTGTGTGTGTGTCACACAGGTTCAAACTCTCTCTATCACACTCAATTACTCTCACACACAAACTGGCAGCAGTGAGTCAGCTGGTTAGTTAGTTAGTTAGTTACTGACCTACATAAATGTCATAAGCCAGACTTTTATTGTGTGTGTACCTGCATGCCACCTCACACTGACAAGACTGTCACCGTGAAAAGGAAACTGGTCTTTCAAACCATGTTATGGTGTGTGTTGAGTGATTGAATGTCCTGTCTAATTTAGCACGTGGTTGATAAACTGCATTGTCACAGTGCTGCCACACACACACGCCTGCACACTTATGCATCCATACACTATTGCCAGAACCTATTAACCATTCACTGCCTAAATCTAAAACTGGCCCATCATCATTCACTATAACTGTCTATTCCACCGTTTGCTAACTGAATGAGTTACAAATCCAGATGTTTTCCTATGAAGCACATTTGAATCATTGGAATACTGTTGACTTGAAATAAAACAAGATAGGTGGAATATTTAAGAATACAGGTTTTCAAATGTATTTGATCTATTAAGGGTCTTCCACAGAAGGGTTAGTTTGAGGTAACCAGTGATGGGAATAACGCCAAGTATTTTTTTTTCAGTAACGGTAATCTACTAACCAAAAATGCTACCATTATGCCACTAAAAGGAGTTGGTTCATCTAGACAGTTAAATGCTAATTCTCCAGTGCCATTAAACCATTGCTTTTATCAATACAGCAACTTTTCTAACTAATTCAACCATTAAACGTTTTTACAATATCAAATTGAATTTTTAAAGGCATGAATCTTTTTTGAACACGGCTTTTCCCTCAGGTTTTTAAAATCTGCGAAAACCTAAAACAGGTGAATAGAAACGCTTATGCCATCATTGCTTTCACATTTTGCCTTTAATCTAAAGAAGTTGCCTGAAATTAGTCCTCTGTTGAAGTCTCCACCATCATTTTTCCCAATATCATTCCCAGATATCACCTCCTTTTTAGCCAATAACATCATCCAGCAACAGTAAATATTATTTGTACATGAATCCATAAAACACCCTTATCTCTCTTTCTTCCACCATACCAGCCTTTAAGTATGTTTACGTGTAAAAACAGTAATTAGACCTAATGATGGAAGGATTATGGTTTTTTAATGGATTCATTTTAGCACAACTTGTTGTCAGCAGAAAAGGAATGGTCTGCACCACAATGTTCTTTCCTGTCTTCCTCTTGCTCCCGTTTTCCTCATCTCTGCCTCGTCACCCCCATCTCTCCTGTGCCTCAGTCATATAGTGGCCCCACAAGGGATTTTTTTAAGTCACACTTCTCAGTCAAACCAAACCTAAGCCTCTGGTCTGAAAATGGTCAGTGGCCAGCAGCACTGTTTGTGTGTGTGTGTGTGTGTGTGCGATAATGAACTGCGATCTCACTGAACTGAAAGCATCAGTGTCACTTTAAAGTGTTCAGTTGTCAAACAAAGAGAAAGCAAGCAAAAAGAAATAAAGTCAGGAGAGACAGAGAAGAAAAAGGAGCATGAGAGAATGGAAAAGAAAATACAAGTATGTTTTTTATGGAGATGGAGAACTAGGAAATGAGTCTTGGGAAATACAAACGCTACCAAGCCAAAGCCGAGCAACGTGCAGTTACATTTCTCATGAGGTGCAAGTCAGGCCCGGCGTGAGGGCCCATGCCTCCACGCATACCTACGCCATGTGCGAGCCACGGCGAAGACTTAATGCAAAAGCATATATCATTCTAATGCTCAGTCCGGGGTTCGATTCCGACCCGTGGCCCTTTGCTGCATATCGTCCCCTCTCTCTCTCCCCTCTTTCCTGTCTTCAGCTGTCCTATCTAATAATAATAATAATAATAAAGAAATGCTCAAATCAGCAGTTTTCACACTGAACTGATGTGTGAACAACGACTGTACACAAAAACACTAGGCCTTTAAGGAATATTAAGTTTTTAGTGAGGCAATTTAATCAGGGACTGCTTCTCGATGCCAGGTGAACGTAATTAACTCAATCAAGCACCTGGTAGGAGAGTCGAGCTGTGGTACTGTGGAGACAGCCCTGATGTCTCATAGGAGCTGCTAGCCAACAGTCACCTTTCTACTTCATAATCAGGATGTTCATCCTTTTGAAATATCCACTGAAACAGTTACAGCAATCCATACAAAAGCACAGTTACACATTTCCCATGTTTCTGCAGGAATAGAATCAGATATATAGCGTGAAAGTAATGCAGTTGCTTGTTGTGAAGGTGCTCCCACAGTTCTTTCATAACTTACAAAAATATAGTGGCTATTCTACAGAAAAGTTGACCAATTAAGCCTACATGTTTCAGGATAATGAGTTAAAAGATGATTGACATTACTCAATAATACTCAAGTATAATTATTACATTCAAAAGTGGCCCTGAATTTATGAATCTTCACGAAAGCTTTTAAGGTGATTAGCTTAAGATAATGATGATTTATAAGTATAATTTATACTGTTTATTGATCTCCAGTTGGGAAATTTTAATTTTACACTGTTTATTAGTAATCACTACACACAGGCCTGAAATACACACACACACACACATATGATTAACATTGCAGCTCTTGTGATTTCAAATTATACTTCTTCAAATTGTAGTTTTTGATACAAAAGCAATCACGACAGTCAGTATCTACTTAATAAGTGGCGTTCATGTCTGTGGAATGAGTTTTTGTTTTTTCCATGGGATAATCTGGTCATTGATGTTAGCAAAATGATTCCCTCCTACTGTATGATATTTTCTTCTTGAATTTTTATGTCATTTTTAAGCCAAAAGACAATTCACTATACCTCAGTCTTGGGTGTGTGCCGTGCCATAAAAACAAGGGCAGGTCCGCAGGCGAATGTGTGCCAGACTATGTCCCATGTATGTCGTCCTAACGACCCAAGCATTGATATTTAAGCTAATGAGATGTTTCATAACTTGCAAAGCAAGAGTAATAAAATGCGTTTAATAAGGCTGTTGTGTCCAGGAGCCAGCTGTGTCTCCATCTGGATTTATGAAAATAATAAAATCACATCATCATCAGTGTGTTTGCCAGCACTTAACTGCAGCTTTGGAGGCCTGGACGAGAACTCTGGCTGGTAAATAAGCTCTCACAGACGTTAAAATCACAGGCAGTATAATTCAAAATTCTGTTAAACAGTAAAAGTACAAAAATTGTGATACATGGTCAGGTACAAATTTCTGGAAAAAAAAGCAAAACACTTCCTGCCCTCTCACTCTTCAAACTCTTTTGCCCACAATGTTACACATTTGTACTGTATGTGTGACAATGTGGGAGGGTGTGTGTGTGTGCGCTGTGACCTTTCTTCCACAGCCTGGCTCAGAGTTTAAATGGAACCTGAGTGTTTTCAGAGCTGTCTGGCAACTAGCCGGACTCACACATTCACCCGATATTTTGCTGTTTGACTTTGCTTTAATGTTAAAGGTTAACTGTTAATCAGGGTGTTGTTTTGGCCGCTGGACAAAGGCAAGCATCCTGTACTAAATTCCCCTTCTTCTGTCTCTTCTGTCCTTTCAGTTGCTTCCCTGTGAAAACTGACAAAGAAAACAAGCAGAGAGTATAAACGGCTAAAGGGCTGCCTTAACAATTTGGACGTTTTTGCTGTGAAAGTCATTGTTGCAGCGGCTGGGCTTAAAATCCGACCCACGGCCCTTTGCTGCATGTTGCCCCTGTCTTCTGTCTTCCTGTCTTCAAGCTATCCTGTCAATTAAAGGCCATAAAAGCCCAAAGATTAGACTAGTAGCTAGATGTCCACACTCTAGTTTTTAAGCAGGGTTCAATGATGTGTAGTCAGTCTGCCTGTTAAATTGTTGATGCAACTTGTTCCCTGATTAAAATATCTTGACAAAAAAATCTTAATCCTCTTTTGTTGGTTTTGGTTCCTCTGGGATTATACTGTTTATGGTGAGAGTGTGGGCTGGGACCTGAGACTTCATCATTAAAAACCTTCAGTATGACTGTACTGTACAAAGAATAGGCTACTAATGCTCCTCCAGGGTGGCAGTAAGGACCTGAAGTTTGCCTCACTGGGCGTCTCTTACTCAGCTGCAATCACATAGCCATGGCAAAAATAAAACAAGGCAGTTTAATTAAATTTGGTTTTACTAAGAAATTGTGTAGCCACGACGTTAATAACACGACTGATTCACCTGCTGCAAGCCTTGTTAGCACACCTCCCGCCGGGTGACAACACAAGAAGAAGCTGAAAAAATTAATGTCCTCTCTGGTCTCTCTGGCTGGTTGCATCGCTTAGACCTAATTGAGCGGAGAGAAATTATGGTATTCTTTGGTAGTCTAAGTAACTTTAACCGTTGTTTGTGTGAAATCTCAAAGACAGCCTGATGCTTTGTTTATAGACTATTTCTGGGTGGTTGTTGCTGTAAAATAGGGTTAATCCTGTATATTACATATGTTTGTAGCTGGTATGTATCTTTGTAAATCACAAGCAACCCCTCCCCCCACCCCCCTGTGAAAAAAAAAAAAAAGTGGGCTCCCAAAGACCACGGTATAGTTTGAACACTGCAGCCATCAACACATACATCACACTAGAGCACAGTACTGAATGACAAATACATCTGAGATTTAAATGTGACATGGATGTGTCTGACTCAAGACAACACAGCGACAGGACAGCTCTGCAGCATCTAACTTTAGCTACTCAAAGTCAGCTTTGTCAGATTTACACCATGATAATGAAATAAATGACAGAGCTAAGGCATGGAACTAGTGGCACAGCTCAATTGGCTAGTCTGACACTGCATTTCCAATAAAAGAAAAAAAGGCATGACTTTGCTAGGATAGAGTGATTTTGAAGTGAGGATTAGAAGCAGAAACATGTTTAGCCATGTGGTGAAAATGAGCATCGAATGGCCAGTGGAGAAGTAACTGTTTGAGAAGTTTCTATGGATGTTTTTGACACGTATACTGTGAAACTGGGTCACCATTGGAATCCACTGTAACTGCAGTGAATCTATGTCCATGAGCAAATTACAAACCTTTGAAGTCTACATCAGACCAGTAATGTCGGAAGTCACATCCTTATACTTACAGCAGCTGAATAGTTAACAGGCAGTAATTTGTTTATGTTGACCCTTAATGAAAGAGTGAATTTGCATAATTCGAAATGGAAGAAAGATGATTGGAGAGATTGTCAGGTGACGATGCTTTGATTGCAGGCTAATGTCTCAGTGAGGCTGGGTAATCAGCACTGTTAGAGAAACAGAGAATTCAACTAAAGGTTACAGTTGATAACTCAACCCACGGCTGCTTTCAGTCTGCTTTCTTACAGTTCTCTCTTTCTTTGCTCTTAGTTCTCTCACTCTCTACAGGAATCTTGTCCTGAGTTTGTCTTGGCTGAGTCTGCTCCTAAAGGAGCTTTTGTTGTAGCCAATTCAAAACATTTTACAAATAGGAATTATTCATTGTTGTTTTAAACTACAGGAGCTGACACTTCCCTTTCAAAGGGATAGTTCAGAATCTTTTAAGCAGGGTTGTATGAGATACTCCCCATACAGTAGAAAGCAGTCGGCATGCACCAGTTTTAAAAAGCAGATTTTGAGGATTGGAGTAAAAGCGTGAACTGGTTTAATTCTTTAAACCAATGAGATTTGTCATGGGTAGTGCAAAACTCATTGGTGAACTCATAAATTCACCAAAGTTAAAATTCCAACACAAAAGCAGAAGGAAACAGAAAATATATGCATCCAGCGAATTTCCTACAGCACGAACAATCCGGAAGTGGAACATGAAGGATATAGACTGCTGAGAACATATCTGCACAGTAACAAGAACATTTTATGGAATTTTTTTTTCATTGCCGCTTTTGGCCACACTGAACCAAACCATGCCAATGCTGATTTACTTCCATTACTAGCTTTAGCGTGCTCCACTACACTCACCCAAGAAAGACATTCTTAAAGTAGATCCAATACCCCCGACCCACCTTTAAAAATATCTGTGCTCTTCTCTCATATCTCAGATATCTGCTTTTTTATTTAACAATATTACACAAGAGGGTGTGCTTTGCTTAAATCACTAGCTGTGCCTAGGTGTACATTTGTAGTTTTGAATATTCCTTCCAAGCATGAATGCAGTTTGGTACAGGGCACAGCTAATAATGTCCCTAGGTTCATTCAATTTTTTTAAAAAATAATTTAAACAGACCACTTTTTTCTACAAAGCTTCCCCAGGTGTTACTGATGCTCAAGCTGACTTAGTGCATCACAAAACTATTCTCACTAAGAACAGATACTTTATTTATATACACACTCAATAAAATAGAGTACAATCTGCATGCCACAATAACTGCGCCCACTTTAACTTTTCAGCTTTTAATACTTGTCTTCAAAGGGACCCACTGGCATTGACATTGTTTTTGGCTGACTCAGTGTCGGATAACCACCGGTATCAGTGTCGGATAATAGATACCAAAAAATAGTACAAATCAAAATTACATAGCAACACTAGAAATATATCATAACAAACTATTACTTTAAAAGTGACAGGAGCTAATGAAGGTTTCCCCTGGCGTCCCCCTGTTATTTTAGCTGACTCAGTGTAATAAAGTGGAAAGTAATACAAACTGTGCACCAAATGGACCTCTCTCGTTTCTAAGTGCTTCTTGAAAAACATGCCCCTGAGGTGGCTATATGCTCCTGTTGACTTATTGTCTTGACAACCAGTGCAATACAATGTTGCAATAATGGCATAAACAAAAAACAAAACATTTTGTCAAAGAGAATAGAAAATAACAAAAGGTAAAATAGAGTGAGGTATAAAATACAAGAAAAAAGTGAAGAAATAAAAATATGACTTGATTTAATAGAAGGCAGCGTCAAACAGAAAAAGTCTTCAGCCTTGATTGAAAAAAGAGGAGAGTTATCTGGGAGTTAGTTCCAGATATGTGCATGACAACTGAACGCTGATAAGTTCTGACTCTGGTATTTATGATAAGTTTGTTCTGATGGGGTCAAAGGTTATTTTTTTTACCTGGCTAGCACTGAGCCCTCTTTTTTCAACTCATCCAGGATATACACACTATTCACTGTTTAAAAGTCCGTCCAGTCGGTCCAAAAGTCAGTATTTGACCCAAGAAGACTGCTGCTATCACCACAACTGAATCATTTCCTGTCTCACACTTTTTTTTTGCTCTTACTCAACAAATCTCCTTCTCTCCTCTCAGTTTTTTCAATTTATTTCTGTAGCTAGCACTCTGCTCTACTAATCATTCACCTTTTGTGCTTCCTGCATTTGAGATGATCTAGTGATTTAAGTATAACTTTAAATAAAAAACAAATTAATCCAGTGTTGACTCTCATCCGAGAACCATTATTTAAACAACAGATTTGATTATGTAGTTACAGTATCTGCATGTCTACACATTGTTGGAAAGCAAAGTAACAGTAGCCGCAAAGACTTGCAAAACATCTGAGAGACACTAAAATTATTCAAAGAGGCAAACGACCATAAAGACAAAAAAATGAACCCAAAGGGCATAAAACAACTTTGACAAGAGACAAAGTGACCACGAAGACAGACAAAATGGCCTCATAGAGACCCAAAAGACCATGGGAAGAGTTCAAAAACAACCTTGGAGAGACACAAAATGACTTCAAAGAGATACAAAATGACCACAAATAGTGACTAAATGATAGCAAAGAGGCAAAGTAACATCAAAGAGACTCAAAATAACCCTGCAACTCACATCCTTTTACATGATGTCTCTTCCATTTTGGGTGTCTTGTTCCCACAGATGGTTGGGAAGCCTTTTACAAATCTGTGCCCTGACCCCCGTCTCATAGTCTGTCTCTACATGTGTTTGAAAGGTGTGTGTGTGTGTGTGTGTGTGTGTGGCAGTAAAGCTTATGTACCAGCTCACTACTTTATTAACAGACCCCATTTAGCAATGGTACTATTGTGAGTGTTAGCCCCACAAACTTGAGCACACCCGTTGTGTCAACAAGTAAACACTTTGTCAAAACCACTTAACTCCACAGGGTCCTGCCTGACTCAGTGCCACACACTGGGCCAACATGTGTATGATGTTGAATATGCTGTGTACACGATCACCCATCGTGGCAATGATTGATTTTAGCTGCATGGCATATTGCACTTTAGTAAATCAATGTGCCGTCAGTCAAAAATACACCACGCAAATACGGAAAGAAAAGCTTGCTCTCGCTATCTTACTTCGTGATTGCTTTCATTGCCGATGGAAATTCCGCCCAATTTAATTAATTTAGGTCGTAATCCATTGCCATGGGCTTCCTTTGTGTTGGTCAATTTCCTAAGGACTATGGTTACCCCCTATCTCAGATCTCTGCAGGGTAAATCCAGACAGCTAGCTAGACTATCTGTCCAATCTGAGTTTTCTGCCCCCATGCTTAACAGTTGGACAGAGGTTCTTTTCATTAAATTCTGTGCCCTTTCATCTCCAAACGTACCTTTGGTCATTACGGCTAAAATGGTCTATTTTAACCTCATCGGTCCCTAGAACTTCCACGATGCATCAGGCTTGTCTATATGCTTCTTCGCAAATGTCAAACACTGATTTTTGTGGTGAGGACATAGAAGAGGTTTTCTTCTGATGAGTCTTTCATGAAGACCATATATTTTACAAGTATTTTTTTAATAGTGGAATGGGTTCACGACTCCAGTGTCTGCCATGTCTTTCTGGATGGATCGTGCAGTTTCTCACACTCCTGTGAGCTGTTCTGTCTGATATTTTTCTTGGTCTTCCAGATCTTGCTTTAACTTCCACTGTTCCTGATGACGGCCATTTTTTAATTACATTCCGAACAGAGGATATTTGCATCTGATAACTCTTTGCTATCTTCTTATAGCCTTCTCCTGATTTGTGAACGTCAACTATTTTCAGTTTCAGTTTTCTAGACATGAAGAACCCATGGTGCTGATTGTTGGGGCAAGGTCAGATGGGTCTGGGCATTTAAAACCTTAAGATGGACATCACCTAGTCTTTCTAGACGATGATGGAGAACAATCCATAACACTGTCAGGTCTCAGCTTTCCAAAGGGGGCGGTGCATGCTATAAACTCTGCAGGGTGCCCAAACTTTTGAAGACGCCGTTTTATTTTGTTTATTTTGAAAGTGTAAATGATGGAAATAAAATCTAACTTTTTGTGACATATTATGTCTAATCTGTCATTTGATGCCTTTTGGTGATTTCTACACCTTTTCTTGGCTCCTTTATGCACATTAATACAAATTTTTGCCTGGGGTGGCCAAACTTTCAAGCCCCACTGTATATAATATTACTCCCCAGCACTTGGTATGCTTTAGCACACATCCATTTAACCGCCTGTTTAGAATCCACACAAAAATAACCTTTACCATTTCATGAAATGATTTCCTAGAAAACAGACAGAACACTGGTACTTTTCTTCCAGTAATTTGCTAAGTTGACAGTAATTTGAGTTTCAGAGACCTTAGGTGCTCTTGAAGGGCTTATTTCAGCCATTTTCTTAAATGGGAAGCATATGCTTGTTCAAAATGCATTAGTGTTTCAGTGATATTCTGTGGGAGTGCTGATATTTTCTAATAACAATCTGTCCATTCATAAAGGTTAAGTGTCCTATTACGTTTCAATTCGATACTAGCACTCAAGTATTTTATGTTTAGTGTGTGGTAATGGAGACTACTTAAATGCCCTATATGGATATTTTGGGGGGTTTTGAACCTTCCATATGCTTGATTTCATCCTTAGAAGTGATGAAGTAAGAAAGGACTTTCAATTTACTGTAAGTAATTTGTCAAACAACAACCAATAGAGACATACTTTGTTCTCTCCCTTTCCTAGTTGTGTGTGTGTGCGTGTGTGTGTGGGGTGTCATTTTGTGTTTGTGTATATGTTTGGACAACCAATTTGTTTATCACACAATGTAGACTTGTCTCATTACTAAGGCTGCAAGCCACCAGATGCACGCACGCATGCACACACACACACACACACGCACGCACACAAACAGGCAATAAAGCCACTTTGATTTTTTTTTTTTTTTACTCTGACTCCAATGATGGCAAAACTGAAAAGAGCACAAACTGTTCCGTCAAGTGGAATTAACTTACTAATTACTATGAAATGCTAAAAGCTTTAAAGCTCTATTGGCCCTAGGGATGGCAGTCCTCCACTTTGGGCAGACTGGAATTTGTTAGGATTATTCATGCACAGCCGACAGATATGAACATGCAGCACCACAAATGCAGCCAGAAGCAGGTGGTATAGGATCTTTTCAATAGTTAATTAGTAAAGTGATGATAGTAATAATTAATAATAAAAACAAATTTGGTGAAACAGTTTATATGGTCACATCAGCCCGCTACTGTTTCAGCTGTAATTCCCCGGCATTTCGCGTTGTAAAAGGTTACATCATATCTGAAAATGTGACAGTTTGCAGATTGAAGTTGGACTAGAAACAACCCTAACCCTAATATGTGCTCCTTCTAGCCAGCCTCCTCCTAAAAGCAACATGTTCCCTTTGTATTATTTAAAATTGATTTTACTAATGTTATTGTTATAAATATTGTTTAGTTATCCTGTTTACATAAAGTGTGGTGTGTTTTATGTGGGTGGCGGTGTATTGCTGGGTGGGGTCCATCTCTGATCCTGAGCCATGTCAGATCAGACTTTAAGGTGATTCTTATGACTTGACAACAATTGTAAATAGGCACACACCTTCCTACCCACCTGATTACCTTGAACCTCATCCTCCAATAAGGACTCTTTGCTTTCAGAATACAGGGCTCCTGTCTATCCCCAGAGTTAAAAAGAATATTCTATTGTGTTCCCCTGCTCTGTAATCATCTTTTTTTGGACATCAAATCCAAACACAAAACTCATCTTTTTGACCTAACTTTAAATTGGTTGCTTATTTTTTATTATCCGGTTGGCAGCTTGGGCTCAATTTAAAATTAAGCATAGTAGTCCTTTTGAACGGTTTTGAATGTTTCATTGTTAGTTCATTGACCACACAGCTACTCACTTTCATACCTGGAAGCGGCCTAGTACAACAACAGTCTAACTTGTTGGACAGTACACAAGCCTTAATAAGGGATTACATGTCTGATTATTGGTAATTATTTTCATTTCAATCCGAGCTGATGGAGTTTATGAGTGGCGTATACTGCTCCTCTCCTTATCATCTTTCATTCTTTACCCACACTATTCATCCCCCTAAGCCTGATATCTGTAGAGAATGAATTTGTGATTATAAATGAGGAATGAATGAGTTTTGCATTGTTATGGCCAGTGTGTGTGTGGGGCCGAGACTGTTACAGGAGGAAATGAGGGATCAGAAAGCTATTAGTGCTCTGATTAGATGAGGTTCTCTCCTCTCTCTCTCTCTCGCCTCTCTTTCTCTCTGTCCATTTCTGTCCTTTTATGATGTCTTTATCTGGATTTAAAGTAACACACACACACACCTTCCAACAGAGAGAGATTTAGCATGACACTTATAACTAGTAGTTGTTATAAGTTGTTTGTTTTGCATGTGCAGGCAGACCGGGGAACCATTTAAAAATGTATTATTGGATTTCAGATGTTTTACTAGGATGTAAATTCAGTGCAAGTGTAACAGTGTATGATGTATTTCCCTTGTCACACTACCCTTTTCATTGTTATTAAATAATGTGTGTTTGCACAAAAATCATGCGTGCATTTTCCCAAACCATGAACTGAACCTTATTCACAAATGATTCTTATGCAGAAATATATGTGGCACATTAGGTTTTCTCCTTACTTCTTGCCCATTATATTGTCACCCTCAATGACTCACCAACACCTTAATTACTGGGCCGCCACTGGCTATATCTGGTCAGGTGACTGCTGCTCCAGTGTGTGTTTCCTACCTCATCCATGAATCTAATTTAGTATACCTTTTTATATAGTGTAAGTTGCAGAAGTATAAAGATTCCGTAAAATGCAAGTAAATACCTCAAATTTATATTTACATTTAACCTATCGCACAAGGGAGCAGTGGGTAGCCATTTACAGCGCCCGGGGACCAACTCCAGATCTGAGTCCATGCCTTGATGAAGGACACTGACTGGAGAACCTAGTACATGTTATGTGATGGTGTGGGAAACCGTAGCGCCTGGGAAAACATACAAACTCCACAAAGAAAGGCCTGGAACAACCTGGATATAAACCCAGAAGCTTCTTGCTGGGAGGCCACAGTGCTAACCATTGGGCCACCATGCTGTACTTGCATGAATGTAGTTTACATTCCACCACTGCACCTATTTTAGAGCATGTCATGGCACAAAGGCTATCTGCAGTGTGACACTAGCAGGAGCTTGTATGACTTGTGCTTTACTCGTCTGTGCGATGATCATGGGAGCATGCACTGAATCAATGCCAATAGAAATCAAACATGTTCCAAAGGAGCATGGCTGAAAATGGCAATATTCAATATTTAAGAACATACATTTCAATCATGTATCAGTGTGACCTGAGGGTCTGCATAACTTTCAGGCCAATCAACCAGCCTGACATATGCCGCATCTTGCATATATGCTATATGCACAAAGATAAACCTAGCAATATGTTCACCTATAAATCAATTACACATGCCAAAAGCCTCGGCTACACTCGCTAATGTTTCTTGCCTGAACTAAAATGATGTCATGTAATAAATATGTTTACAATTCATGCTACTGTCACTGAATCCAATTTGTGCTTCAGTAAATAAACATTTCCCTTGTGTACCCAACATGCAAAAATATATTTCCAAGTCTAAGTTTTTTTCACAAAATCTTTTCATTTTGTGTTAACTAGCAGACTGAACTGATTAGCACACCTTGAGTGAGAAAAAAAGGAACTGATCTGCAAAATCAGCTGCTGTAGTGCTGCTTTGCTGGATTGACAACCTGCAGACTCAAAGTTCACAAAAGAGCAAGATTGAAGAGATGCTGTGAATCAGTGATGGTTGTATACAGCTTGCATTGCAATACATTGATTTAGCAAATAGCCTACTTTTGTCCAAAACCACTTACAATAACAGCTTTTCTGAAGCAAGACAGTAATAATTCTTAAATTAATTAATTGTATTAATATGCTGAAGCTTTTGATTACTAGCACTTTTCTTCTTTCAACGTTGATTGCATGCAAGAATGTGTAGATCAGTATTTTCAGAACAGCTACATTTCTTAACTCCAAGGAGTCTACAGTATGTGCCGGTTGTGCTCCCAAACTGCCCACTACTACACTATGAAAATTATATTATAACATTAAACAGTAATACAACAGTATGCATTAACCATCAATTTCAATAGTCATGTAATCCTTCCCTTTATTCTTCTTTTTTCAAAAATGTGATATTTCATGTATTAAAACTAAATGGGACTGCAGTGTCTACAGATCTTTAATATTTAAACAAAACAGTTAAACAATACAATACAATTGTATGGTCTGTTTTAGTTATTGAGCACAAATGCCACTAAGTTCTTATGGCATTATTGAATAAGAAGCCCTTAAATATGTGAGTGCACCCTGTGGTTCTACCAGCACTTTCCATATCTGTCTTCCTCCTGAGTTTTAGACCAAAGCCTGTGTAAGAAACTTTAGATTAAAAGCCAAAGAGATATCGCTTGACAAATGAATACTACTCTATACCAGACAGAATACAGACTATAGAGTCCGCAAACCAGTCAGGAAATGAGTTGGGTTTAAATGTGACTAGTAGATGACGCATTATAATGACAGTTCTATATGGGGTTAATTGAAATATCCACAGTATAGGTGCTGTAAGCAGGACTAGTGATTGAAAAGGATTTTTTTTTATGTATGTCATCTGTATGTATGTCATCTGTCTGTCATCACTTATGTTCTGCTTACAGCACCTATACTGTGGATATTTCAATTAACCCCATATAGAACTGTCATTATAATGAGTCATCTACTAGTCACAATCTGAAATATAAAGAGCTTTGGAGTAAGCCAACACATACTTGAAATGGCATACAGAAGCTTGTTTGAAAGCATTTCATAATTCAACATGACAGCATGGCACGGCAACTTGAGTGTAAAGAGCAAAAACGAGCTCTCCAAGGTTGTTAACATTGTAGGAAAAGTGATTGGCAAGTTACAGAAACAATGTTGCAATATATTTAATAGTGTTGTACACAGGAAGGCTAAACATAACTGCAGATACTTCACATCTACTCCTCAGAGTTTGAGTTGCCTACGTCTGGCTGTCCAATTTCTGGTCCCAAGAGCAGTTAGATAAATTAAGCCAAGTGATTCAAGTCTATGTTGCTACAGTAGAGTAGATTATAAATTGGCTGCGCGATCTAACTTTGTTATGTAGTTGTATTTGTTGACCAAGTCTATATCCAGCGTTCCACTTCCTCAGATCTATGCAGTGTACATCCGACAGCTATCTAGACTATCTGTACAATCTGAGTTTTTGACTAAAACAACTTTTGAGCGTACCGTTTCACCAAAACAAGTTCTTTTCGAGGCCATTTTGGAGAGGCACTGTTTTCTCTGTGCTGCCCAAGACAATTGTGATTGGTATTAAGAAAATGACAATAAACCAGAGAACGTTTTCTTCCATCCTGGAATGCTGTGTGGACTTGCCAGACCTTCCTCCATTATTGACCCAACCACACAGCCCTCTTGGAAGCTCAAGGAATGGTAAATTAGTGTGCTTTCAACCCTTTGTTGAACAGAGAACACCATCTATTGGGCTCAGAAACTAAAGAAAATGCTTTGTGAAGCTTCATTTGGATCGCATTACTTAAAGGCTCTGTTCAGCAGCGTGCCAGTCAGCTGTTTGCCATTGGTATATCTATTCAGCCCTGCAGCCAGTGTGACCGTGAGGAAACTTTTTAGGATGTTTCTATGTCTCTCCACAGACAATGTCTATGCGTTTACAGAAAGGTGCAAAACATCACATACTTAAATGTAGGGGAACTGGATTATGTAAAAAAAAAAACATACACATTTTCAACTATACACTCATTCACCCTCTATGTTTCTTTCCGGAGACAATTGTAGGAATTAATCACAGGTGCCACATTTTGTAATACAAACAAGCCAAGCTGTATGAGCAGAAATAGCAATTATCTTCACATCAATTTCTCTACTGTGTAGGCATCGCCCAGGGAGAATCTGATACCATTTACAGACACACACACAGTGACTAGATAATAGAGATAATGAAACTGGCCTCTCTTCTCATTGCACCTGAGTCCATAAACACGGGCCATTCAGTGGCTACATTGTTCTGGAAAATTCTAAGGGAAAACCTTTTAAAGTTTAACTTTACAGCCTGGATGGAGATGGTGATGTTGGCCAGTCAGCAACATATCTCACCAACCCTTCAGTGTATTTAACAGGATAGGAATTGATCGCTTCCACCAACATCCACATGCGCAGTGTGTTTCAGCGAAAGCACTAAAGTATCATTTTTACATATCATAAAGCTGTTACAGCTGATTAGAAATGTTTTCCTCTGACAGCTGCAGGAATCCAACATGAGCTGGTTCCCAGCAGGAGTGCTTGTACACATCACTAACATCCTTTGGTCTCATTGGAGCCTGGGACTCCCTTCTCGTATGGCCATTAAAGAACTCTTCAAAGGGGCTAACCTGTGCAGGACAGGGCCCTTGCAAGGTGAGAGAGATGGATGGCCCTATACACTGCACCCGTTATATTTTAATATTAATAGGGCGGTTCAAGGAAGATTGCTTGTGCAGATTACTTTATGTTCCCAAATTCACAAGTTCAGTTGGTCTCATTTATAAAACTGTGCATAGGATCCTTACTAAATATGTACTGTACGTATGCCCAAAAGCCTAAAAAAAAAAGGCACTATTTTTTTTGATTCATAAAACCTTATAAAAGCAAGCATTTTATTTATTTGTATATATAAATAAATAAAACTCTTGCTGCATGGTTCGATGCGTTGCCCTCTCTTCTGGACCTGATTCAGTACATAGATCCAAGAGTGCAGTTTTAGGTAATTCAAATCATCATGTTAGGCAGTCATCGTCATGGTGCCTGAAGTCTCTTTCTCTCCTGATTCTTCCATTTGGGGTTAGTCCTCCTGCACAGCCAGCAGTGCCATCAGGCAGCATTACAACAATTTAACACCTTGCCAAAAGCACAGCATCAACTATATCCCCCACCCAGAGATACAATTTGAAGCGAAAGTGTAGAGGCAACCACACTTTTCTTCCTGCAGGTTTTGTCCCCATCAGTATTCCAGTTTGGACCAATAACTTGAGGACATTAAGTGTAGCGAATGCGCGAGAATTTAACGGCTGTATTTACAGACTTTGACATTTGATGATATATTCACAGTATTAAAGGCAGACATTTAGTTATTTACACTGTGTCCTGCCGTTATCCAATGGTAGGGTATTTGATACTATCATGTATTCCATTGAGTCGGGTCATCTCATCCTCCCTGCGTTCCGTAATGTAACGGTAAGACAGAGCTGATTCAATATTAAGAACAATTTTAATTTAAGATTTGAGTTGGATTTTACAAGGTGTTTATGGAACAAATATCACTTAGTACAAGCGCAAATAACACTGCTGAATTTAATCTTCATGATAACGTGGATGATATGGAGAAAAACATGCTCTGGTTTATTGGCATTTCTTTAAACCAATCCCAATCGTCTTCGGCAGTGCTAAGCACCTTAAATAAGGTAGTGTCTACAAACTTACCTCAATTATAACTTCTCCTCCTAGTTGTACTACATTACACTAAAGCCTCTACTGACTTCTACATAGCAGATAACAAGTCTAGCTGGTATGGCTGTACCAAATGTCATTTTCTTTACATTCGAGGCTTCTAATGAGGTTTTGGAATGAAGCTTGGAACGTCTGCTGTCATATTTAATAAAGATTGGAAATATTCTTACACCTATTTTCCCCTCCTGTTCAATATAACCTGAATCAATGTTTTAAGGTCTTTCATGATTTCTGAGTTGTTGAGTTACTTTGTGAGCACAGAAAATAGTACAGGTCCCATGAAAAAGTCTACAAGCGCAGATATTTATGTGATAACTTTGGTTTAAATCAATAACCATAAAACACACCAATACTCTCTTCCTAATCATTTTTTTACTTTCTAGTTGTAATCTTGGCTTTCTCTGCTTTATAATGTTCTGCGAATCCTGCGAACGACTCAGGCTTGTGGGAAAGTGTTTGTTAACTTGTTAAAGGACATTAAAACATACAAAAATGATATTAGATTGTTTTTCAAAAAACTATAAACATCCCACACAGCATTCTGTTTACAAGGGCTCTGTCAAAGCTGTATTTTTTTTGTCATTGGTGTAGTTACAAATGTCAATGGGATTGTGAATGAGGTTTTCTGTAACAGGGCCTGGAAGTTCACTTTGGCTCGCCATACTTATATTGCATTAGTTAGTGAGTTCCTTAACAACTGTAGCAGAAATCAGATTATTGTAGAAAAACAATACTAAAGTAAGATGGGTTGACATCGGTCATGAAAATGTTCCAACTTAGACACAAACTCTTATTAATGTAATCTTATGAGCTGAGCACCAAGCCATGAGATCATTCCAAAGATAAAAGACACTTTTAATCACTCCTCCTGCCAGAAAGGCTTCTTTCGTGTGACATTCTGTCATTGCATTGGTTTATGTTTCAGCAAACTGCAGGGGGAAAACTAATTTCTGATTTGCCTTTGAATACTGAAGCCAGGGGAATGAAGCATGTTTGTGTTTTGAAGGGCATTTGGATAAATTATGGTGATTTGTTAATTTTAGTCAATGGTAGCAGAGTTATTCCTGATGTAACCCCCCCCTCCCCCACACTGCTGAATGACTATTAATAAATATCGAACAATGTATAGCTATGTACGAACCACATTCTCTGCACTCACTCACTCACTCACTCACTTACTCACTGTCTGTCTGTCTCTCTGGTTGGTGGTTAGCTATTTAAAAAACATTAATTTCCTTCTCATTTAGAAGATAATTGTGCTTCACAGCAGCAGTTACCATGTAGAAATGATGAGGTGCTGTTATCAGCCATTCAGGCTACGAGCGTGTGCACAAATACACACAGACGCATTGAGAATCAGACAAATTAGCACATTCAAAGAATGGTGTAAATCTAGGAATAATTTTGTTTCAACCATGGAAACAGGTTGCCACACAAACACACACAAAGTTTCATTTGTTCATTTGTTTGGGGGAGTTTGAAATTAGCTTGGAGAAAAATTTATTTAATGAATTGTTTATCAATCATACAGAAAAGTCCTTTTTTGATGAAACAACTTTTTAATGCAAGCCAATGTTCAGCGCACAGGCAGCACAGATAAATGATTGCAGAAGACAGGCACACACCCCCAGAGTTTTTCTATCCACAGCCTCTCTTTTCTTTATCAACTCCTCATTGACTTCACAACTCCCATTGATTAATGGCTTCCCACTTAAGTTTGTTATGCACTTTTGAACTGTGTATATATGCGTATGCAAAAGAAATGTGTGAGTGTCCTTTGCGTTTGGCTTCTCCAGTTAATGTAATGATGCAGAAAAGAGATAGAGAGAGCTCAGTAAAGTAGAGGAATGCTGCCCTAACAGTTACCACAGTGTTTTTCATAAAAGCATCTACAGCTCCCACTCCTTAAGACGAGCACCGAGCACTCATGAATACAACTGAGTGTCTCTTTCAACCCGTTCTGACGGAGGCAGAGCAACAGTGCGACCGCGGCAGTGTAAGATGACGTATATTTAGGATGACAGATTTTGTTGATTTGGTTTATACCAAAGTTAATGTTTCAGACCAATGCTATTTTAACAATAGGCTAATTCCAATGTATCTCATCTTGTACATGAAAAAATGTAAGTAACTAATTTGAAGTAATTTGTAAATCACTTCACACATGTCCTCCAAACTAACCAGTGAATTTGCAAGGAGTTCAAAATTCCTAGTCTATATCCACAAAGTTCCACTTCCGGGATTGCTAGAGTGCCATTGGAATTTCCGCCGGGTGTTCCTCTTTTGGCCGGATGTCCATCACCTTCCGCTTTGTTTGTGTTGGAATTTTTAACTCCAGTCAGTGGAATTATGAGGACTATGGTTAACTGCTCCTCAGATCTCTGCAGGGTAAATCCAGACAGCTAGACAACCTGTCCATTATAAGGTTTTCTGTCGCAGACTAAAACAACCTTTGAATGTACACACGTTCCACCAAAACAAGTTCCTTCCAGAGGCTATTTTCCAGCAGCACTGCGGTTGTGTCCGATGCTTAAGCGCAGCCCAACGACAATTGTGATTGGTTTAAAGAAATGCCAAGAAACCAGAGCACGTTTTCTCCCATCCCTGAATGTTGTGTGGACTAGCCAGACTGTGGAAAAAAGTCTGGCAAAGTGAGACTAGAACTTCCCTAAACCAAGTAGTAGAGTATGACAGTGCTCCTAATGTTACTCTAAAATCTGATTTGAGCTCCCAAATAGTGGATGTGCCAGTCCTAAATGTGGCTTTGTCTTATCATGTGACCAACCAACTCATTCTCATGAACGGTTACTATGATATCTTACAAAAGTTATGCACACTAAAACCTTTTGATATTATACGAAAATTAGGAGACCACCAGCTGGTCACGTTATATACATATATATATATATATATATATATATATATATATATATATTCAGTCATTCATTTATTCTTCATTTGTATCTCTGTCAGTTTCTGCCTTACATGAAGAAAACCACAGCTGTTTTGACTCTCAATTTACAATTCAAGGTTGGTCCCCTAAAGTCCAGCAGAAACAGTTGTCGAGGCCTGTGTAAACTGATAGAGGTGATGGAATAATCTCCCTCTGTCTAAATGTACAAGGTCTGGCCCTTGGCAGCTAAGAAAAACGGCAACTATAAACTTTATGAAATGGGCACAGAAAGAAAGACACATCAAAACCTGTCTCTGTGTCTATGGGTTTAAATTCATTGTGTCTATGGCTTGTCTCCAAAAAAGGTACTCCTCCTGCGGGAATTAGCATATAAGCTGAGGGTTTCTCTATTTCTGGGCCTTAGACACTTCCACACTGTCACTGCTGTGACTGTGTAACTGTTTTGCCTCATACTTGCAAGTATAATAAAATATACCAAAACCAAACTTTTGTTAATTGTTTAACAGTCTTTATTTTTGTTTCAACAAAGTCGTATCTTTTATATTCATTCCTGCTGAACAGAAACTTCCACCACAGCAGCTGAGATAAACATCTAAGTGATGCTGGTGGAAATTGTTGTTTATGCCATTTTTAAGTAATTTATCCTACTATATTGTGGTGTCACAGACTCTATCCTAAACGAGGTTTAATAATAATAATAATAATAATAATAATAATAATAATAATGATGATGATCAAAACTACTGTCTGATCTATTATACTCAAATATCCCACTACAATGCTTGTATGGGAACAAGCTAAAATTATTATCAAAAGGCATCATGACAGCTCAATATTGAACACGCTGGCTGTAGCTTTGAGCTGTCAACTTGTTCTGACAGTTGCTCCCATGTGATATAATGTCACCCTCCGAAAGCTGTCAGCTGTGCCCCATGTTTAACAAGCTGCCTGCCAGCCACACAATTGACACCACCTTGTTAAGAAATCAATTAAGTCTCACAGGCGATCCACTTGGGCTTTCATGTAGCTGAAACCTGCTGCTAAGCTGCTCTCTCTGGGTTAACAGAATTTCCCATCTGTAGTCTTTCTGTTATATAGCATCACATGAAGTATTAATCCTGACCTGTTTGTGACATAACAATTAAATACAAATACATCTGTCTAACTTATGGTTTTGTTTTTAGGTTAAGAATCCTTGATTTGAAGTCTGATTTTCATATTAATGAACCTTTTCACATTTGAAAAACATTTTATACTTTTGGTTTTGTGACTGTAAACTGACCAATATTTCAAATCATGTCCTTTTCTGCAGTGAAACTTTAAGTTATTATTGTGTGGATTAAGGGCAAATTAAACATTAAAAACCGTATACTATGCAGCATAAAAAATAATTTGAATCCATGCCTTTATAACTGAGTTGTGTGTTTAAAAAGGATCACCTGTGTACAGGAAAGACAGTATTGGAGAGCATCCTGCCATACGAAGCAGGATAATAACTCCTCCTTGTAAGAATAATCTATTGCCACAGCGTTCCACTTCGGATTGCTCGGAGCCGGAAATTTACGCGGATGTCAGTCTTTTTCAGCCAGATGTCCATTTCCTTCCACTTTTTTTTTTTTGTGTTGGCATGTTAAACTCCGATCGATTCATGAGGACTAAGGTTAACTGCTCCTCAGATCTCTGCAGGGTAAATCCAGACAGCTAGCTAGACTATCTGTCCAGTCTGAGTTTTGTGTTGCATGACTAAAAAAACCTTTGAACATACACATATTGCACCAAAACAAGTTCCTTCCGGAGGCTATTTTACAGCAGCACCGTGGGCTGTCCGGCATAAGCGCCGACCACGATTGTGATTGGTTTAAAGAAATGCCAATAAACCAGAGTATATTTTCTCTCATTTTGGAATGTTGTGTGGACTAGAGACCCTCTTTATCAGCTTTGTGGAGGAAGGCCTGGCAATGCAAGACTATAAGAATAATGAAGCTGTCAAGTTCAGTGAGGAAAACTATTGCATGATTAAGCCTTCTTTATTTCTCCACCCACACATGCTCACTTATTTCCTTGCTCTTCTGTCTGGGGCTGTCAATTATCTTATTCAGTTACTCCCATCAGCTGGTCACATCAGCCAATCTGATCTTGAAATGTTATTTATAGCAGGATGATGGTTATAATGCTGCTGTATCCTGAAATGCTCATGCTGTTTCAAGTCCTGTTGATATTTTTCAACATGACATGCATCATAAACATTGCAGCAGGAAACTTAACGTGTACTGCTGTTTTAAAAAAAGTAACTTTATGATAAACTTCATCCCCACAGTGCAGAAAGGACCCGTTTCGGTTTGCAGATAATGTCTAAGGATCAAGGATCTCCCGGCACCTTTCTATTTTCAGAGCAGTTATTGAAACTGTTTTTTTATCTGCCATTCACATGTCAAATCAGTCAAACTGCTCTCCCAGGCACGCAGCACACCTGCAGTGCACATAATAACAAATAACTCATTTCTGTGGATGACTCATCAGCAATGCTCCAAGAAAATAGGTTAGTGAGACAGAGGAAGGAAAATTATATCTCAGCAGTGCAAGGCACTACAGGTCAGGCATGTAAGATCAATAAGGACAAATCTGCTATTTGTGTTCACATAGGCGTAGCACTGTACGTACAAAAGTGTCCAGTAAGGTGGAATATAAATCCAAGGGAAGCAGTGATTAAACATATGATTGGATTTAATTAGTGGGTAAGTTTGTGGTAAAAAGAAATGCTCAGCACAGATGTTTTTAAGGCTGTGCTAGTACATAGGCCTAGACAGTATGTTGGTGTGTGCATGTATATGTAAATATAAAAGTTGCTTGAGTTTGTGGATCCCGAAAAATGTATGCATGTGTAAGTGTGTTACTTCTTGTGCTGTTTATTTTCAGTCTGCCTTTAAAAGCTTTAGTTTTTTTTTTTCTGAAATCTGATTTTTTGTGGTGCAGGATATAGATGTATCAGATTGGTGTGTGCATGTGTAAGTATTCCTAAATTATTTGTATCTATAATTATGTGTCTGTGTGATTCATGCATCATATGTGTATTTGCATATGAGCACTATGTCAGCTTTTTTTGCGGGTGCACGTCAGTTATGGGTTTTGTGTGTGTGTGAATAACCTCCAAACCTTCAGATGAAATACTATCCTTTGATCCCACATGATATCCTTAGCCATGTGAGCATGGCTACTAAAATCAAGAGGAAAGCCAACGAAAGAGTAAAATAAGAAAAGAAACCGGGGAAGCAACATAGAAATGACAGAGTGAAAGAGAGAGAGAGAGAGGGAGGAGGAGAGGGAAAGAGCAAGGACAGGATGGAAAGTGAGAATGCATTTCATTCACTTCAACTTTTACTTGCACTCTCAAAATGAATGCATCCCAAAACAATTTAAACATGTCTGTTGATGTGGATATTTTTTCATAAATGTTTTGCATGATATAAAGACATTCTGGTCTTTCTTACAACATTTCTGTCTTTTCACCACTGAAACTAAACCTAACAGGCTTTTTTTTTCCTTCTTTTTTAAACGTCTCAGTTCAGTGTCAAGTGTGATTTATGCTTTAAATCTGGTTCATGGTTTAGTAGGACACTTGAATTGAATGGACCCATCGCTAATCTATTTAGAAACACCTGGTTTTGTAGCCACACCATTGGTGTGTCTCTAGGGACGAGTATGTTAACAATTAAATGTTAATATGTTTACTGTGAGAAAGGCCTAATGCATGGACAAAGAAACATTATTGTAACCAATATAGGAAATCATAAATACTAGTGAAAATTGTACGTCAGTATTCAAGTTAAAGGAATTCTAGATAAAAATTAGCCTAAAATTACCTCGAGGCATTCCCAACCTTATGAAGAATTTGCTACTCTTATAGAATTACAAGTTCCAAGCAATGACCATGCAGCAGAGCTAAGGAGCTTGCTGTGAAAACCAACAAAACAAGTCTATTAAAGTAACTTATTTTTCCGGAGGGAAGAGACATTAAATGTCTGACAGGCAGGGAATAGAGCCATTACCATGAAAAATACATCGCCGACCTGTATGTTTAAATATGTATACTAAACACACACATAAAGCACATAGTTGTGGATGCAGACTCACAAACGCATGCATAATGGATGGAGGGCATTATCAATGTCTCCTTTCTATGCCAGCTGTGTATTCATGAGATGAGATTGCAGAGAAGGGACAGAATTACAATACCTTCGTACACAAGACTGACACAGCAATGACTACATCATTTTGAATGCTTGAAAAAAACAAAACAAGGAGCACTTGATTTTTTTTTTTCATCTGGCAGAACGTGTTTTGGAGGCTGTTTAAAAAGAGTCAAGATAAAAGCATGTGGAGGCTCAAGCTGAGGTATCAGTTACCAGTACACAGTGGATATACGAGACTGTTTTTTCCTGAACAGGTGTATTTGGTTAAAGAAGACATTAAATTTACTTATTAAGTCCACATAAAGAATTAAAGCTGAGATGAATTGGACATGAAATAGTACAACATTTGTTTTCTTTCCAACAGTAAAATGAAAAGATTGATGCCACTCTCACGTGTGCATTAGGCATAGAGCTGGTGTCGGGACACAGTCAGCCTAGCTTAGCATACTGATAACAAAGTGGAAACAGCTGGTGGGGTTGTATCTGTTGTGTTTCGTTTGATCTACCCGCACAAACAGCATTTATGGTTTTTACCATTTACTGTTTACAACAGTTTATCAATCCGACCACAATTGTGTGCAATATACAGTATCTGACTGTAAATTTGCCAGATACAGTCAGTGAGCATAGGTTTTAGTATAGGTATAGGCCAGATAGTAATAAACCTGGCAACCTCACCGTGTCAACAAGACTTCAGGAGGTTACTGCACCTGGCTGTTGATCAAAAACCACAAGTTGAAGCTTTTATGCTTATGTATAGATTAAACAAATCAGATCTAAGGTGTCAGTCACTAAGCTTTAGGGCCGTGACACACCAACCCGATAATCGGGCCGTTGGACAGTCTGGCGCCGGTTAGTGACTTGAGTCTGGGTGTTGCGCACCGCCGTCCGTCTGGAAGGGCCGTCGGTCTTCTTCATTTTGGCCGACATGCTCGGTTGGAAGGCAGGCACTGCCGGCAGTCGGACTTAAATGACCAATCTGATTGGTGGAGTGCTAGCCCGGAAACCAGGAGCAGGATGAGCTCCTTGTCAGATTTTGAGAGCATCTAAAATCTTTTTTTTCCCATTTTTTTAAAATATTTTTTATTGAATTTTTTTGCATGTTAATATAAACACAGCAATACGGTAATAACAACACTCAGTACAACATTAGTCCGTACACCTTTACATTTCACATGCACCCAAACAGTACAATGAGAAATAAATAAAAATACATGTACATTTATACTGTACATGCATACATACATATACATACATACATATGCATACCTGAGAGACGAAAAATCTTTTAAACTGACCTTTCGAACTGAAATGAAGACAGATTCAGGTCTTTACATTTTACTGTTATTGTTCGTTGACACTGAATATAAGGTCCTAGAAGCTGCGCCGACCACAAAGTCCCCTGTCCCAAATATCAACCATTCTCATCTGGTTACCATAGCTGCAGCGGTTTCTGTTCAAGACCATGTGTTATTTGCTCAGCATAAATAAATATACTTGCAGTTATACTTAGATTAGTAACCTCAACTTGGACACACAAATGAGATACAAAGAATATTAGATCCACAGAGGTTCTGTAGGTATATGGGTAATAAATCAGTGGTGGAAGAAAAAAAATGATAGGGAAAGGATTGGCAGCAAAAATCAGGATGGGGACCTTTACTCCCATGTCAACCACTGTGAGGACTGTGATCAGGCAACAGTGAAGGCCTAAGGGAATACACTTGCAATGTTTGAGCTGGAAATACACAAGAAGACAAGTTTGACTGGTTTGTGGGGGAGGAGAGGAAACTACTGTAAAATACACATCGAATCTCCCAGGTGAAGCCAGAACTGCATGTCCTTTATAGTTTGTGGGTTATCATAAATCTCATGGAAAGCCACAAAGTTACCTAACAAGTACAAAGAGGAAAGAATCTACTGAAATTGCCAGTTCAACAACATCATGTCACTGCAACTGATCTGTGTCAGAACACAATTAGCAACATTAAAGTCATTCAAATGACCTGATTAGAAAAAATCTCCCTTTAAACAAAGTGAAGTGGAGAACAGTTAGCAACGTGCTGTGTGTGTGTGTGTTAGAGTGCGGATCGGGCCGGATTTTTCTGTCCGAGCCCGGCCCGCCGACAGAGCAGTAACCGAACCCGACCGAGCCCGACAGGCATTAAGATATTTCTGTCCGAGCCCGAAACACAGTTAAAGCGCATCAATGCACCGCTGACTTTCCGTTTTCAATAGTTTTTAAAATGTCCCTGCGGCCAACTTCTTTTTAACATCTTCCATCGTTGCGCTTGCCACATGGAGCTTAATACGCAAATCTTTCGTTGTCACAGCACACAGGGAAGACGGATGTTAGGGGTAATATTTGACATTTATTTTAAGCTGTTTTTAAATTCAAAATGTTCAATGCCTTATCGCTGATGTGACCGAGCCCGACCCGAACCCGAGCATCTTTCTAAAAATCTGTCGAACCGGCCCGACCCGTCGGGTCCCGTCGGGTCCCGTCGGGCTCGGGTCGGGTATCCATCCTCTAGTGTGTGTGTGTGTATCCATGACGTTCCATTTCTGGGATTGCTCCCTTGCTGCAGCAGTTTTCAACCAGACGCCCATTACCTTCTGCTTTCTTTGTGTTGGAATTTTAAACTCCGGTCAAGGACTATGGTTACCTCATCCTCAGATCTCTGCAGGGTAAATCCAGACAGCTAGCTAGACTGTCCAATCTGAGTTTTCTGTTGCACTAAAACAACTTTTGATTGTACACATGTTCCACCAAAACAAGTTCCTTCCCGAGGCTATTTTGCATAGCACCCCGTGGCTCCAATAAACCAGAATCTCATCCCAGAATGCTGTGTGGACTAGCCAGATCCTCCTCCACAGCACTGGGAAGGAAGGCCTGGCAATGCGAGACTACTTGGAACCATACCTTGATACAAGTAATGAGTATGTTTGTGTTGTTAGAGCTACTGTAAATGGGAGTTGACTGTACAAACAATTAGGAATTTTCATAACATTGATGACCACAAATTAGATTAGATAATACTTTATTCATCCCACAATGGGAAATTCCCTTGTAACAGCAGCAGTATTTCCACAATAAAACACAAACCAACAAACCAACAGGCAAACAACAGATAATGTGCAAAAAGTACTGAATGAATGTAAGTGGCATTTATAAAAAGTATTTTAAAGTAAGCTGGAGTGGAAAGTACGAAAAATTAGATTATTAGTTAGACCAACCTGGTCTCACACTAGTTTGATAGATGGTCACGTTATTTTTAATTATTGATCCGTCTACAGGCCATGTTAATGTTTATTTTTTGTGCAGGTCATGATTTTGTTGAACGTGACCATACGTGATCATTTCAAGAACTGCCATGACACTGGGGCTCTGGAACACAACAACGCAACACCATTTGTGTTGTTTGTTACATGATTTGTCCCAATAGGGTGAGGAAATGACTCCTCCTTGTGAGTCTTCACTTCACCTACCCCTGATGATACACAGAACCAGGTTTCAGCCTTGATGCAGTATGTCTGTTCTATTTTTGCTTGTGCTTGTTTAGAAAAGGTCAGAATGTGAATATATGACATTTTGTCTGTTATATAATTATTTACTTTTTCGCCTGCATAATCCAGTTGTCAGGTTCCATGGGTCTAAATATGACTTTTTCTATTTTTTAATTAGGGATGATTTATTTTAAGGAAGTCTTTAGAGAGGACTGTATACAGCACAGAAGAATATGTTTTTTTGTTCTCTCAACTTCTCTCCACACTTCTCTCTGCCTTCATTTCTTAATTTGCTTCACACAACGGTGTCTTAGATGAGACAGCTGGGACATTTGAAGGGCAATGAAAATGGAATTAAAAAAGAAATAGGCATCAATAAGTTGGTTAGGTCTTTGGAAATCTAATATACAGTATACATTTTTAAATGCAGGAAAAACATACTTTGTTTTTGTTTAAGTATATAAAAAAGCTTTCAAAATGCAAATGCTTTGTTTGCAAAAACTCACCTTTAGCGAGGAGAATATTGGACTTTATGCCATCAAAAAAATTGAAGTTTCAGCAGTGCCCTGATTCAGCATTGGAGAAAAAAAAGAGGGATAGATAAGATTTCGATTTCTGTTGTTTGGGCCCTACACAATTTTTATATACTACATTTGTCATTGTGCAAATGTGTAAATGTCTGCAAAAAGTTCAGTTAAACTTAATTTATTTCACTTTGGAGCAGTCAAGAGCAGAGACAGACTGAAGAAAGAAGAGCAGAATATGTAGAGAAGAAGAGACATGCAAAGAAAGGTGGAAACCCTAAACTGCTGGTTAGTCTGATTGATGAAGGGTTTGTGTGAAGTGGGATTAAAGGGATCCGTTCTGCTCTTTGTAACATCTTTTTCCAGGAAACACTTTACCATATAGAGACCGGTCTCTCTGGGAGGAATACCTCAGCTTCTCATCCATATCAGCTGTCAGTGTCTTTCTAGTCAGTCAGACTGAACAGTCTGGAATGAGAGTCAGATGAAGATGTTGAATATGATTCATTTTACAAAGCATGAGGAGTTAATGTCAAAGGAATAGACTTATTCACTTTCTTGCCGATGTCATGTCAAAGATGAATGTCACTCGCAAAAGACCTTCCTCCCACGTGAGAGGAGCTCTGACTAGTCCACAGAACATTCTGAGATGGGAGAAAAAACATGCTCTGGTTTATTGGCATTTCTCTTTAAACCAATCATAATCGTCATAGCAAAAAACACACGCATGGGTTTTGAATTTTTATAAATTGCAAATTAAGGTGAAAAAAACAAGAGTGAAAGAGAGAATGATTGTATAAAGATGAAGAAAGAAGTAAGGAGGAAGAGAGTGACGGAGACAGAGGTTGATGAGGTCCAAGGCCAGTGTACAAGTCTGACCTTCAGTTTGATTGACGTTGTTGGTATTTACACTGAGGTAATGCGGACACACACACACACACACACACACACACACACACACACACACACACACACACACACACACACACACACACAGTGCGTTGCTAACTGTCCTCAATTGAGTTTGGGACTGTAAGCAGAATCTCTCTGTCAGTTTGCCTCTTGCTGTATAAACTAATACAGAGGAACAGAGGAAGGTCTCCATAATATGAACTGCTGCTACTCTGGTGAACCCTTAGCTGAATATCTGACAGCCTGCTCAGTTTTCGTCTGTCTCACTTTGTGTTAGCGTTTTCAATTCGAGAAGCTTTGCTGACTTTGTAATCATTCTTAAACTGCCAAAGACACCTTCTATACCATAAACATATTCTATAACACATTGAGATTTCCTAAAGTTTTTCAGAAATTTTTGGTATTTAGAAAACTTTTGACGTGTGTGTTATGGAAGGTGAATAGAATGTCTCACTTCAGTTTGTGTGTACTGTCATTGTCTAGCAGGGACTCGTGACATGGAGTTGAACTCAGGCAAGTCTCAGTGAGCGAGAATGGAGGCTAGTGATTTTATTAATTTGTAGTGATGAATAATACCGCTAAATTAATTCGGATTTAACCTGAAATTGAATTATCTTTACCAAAGAGCTGCTAGCCAGCGGCAAGCGAAGCTACAGTGAATTTTAAGATAATCAAAATGCTTCATTATCAGGTGCATGAAAGTGAAGGAAGGTTTTTTTTTACAAAACAAGAAAATTCTCACAACCGCAATTTTGATATTTAACACGTCTGCTCCATTTGTCCTGTTCCCTAACATGTCATTTCAAAAGTGTGCCTTTGGTTCTTCGGAGGCATGTTACGCTACCTGAGGGGTGTTCACAGCAGGGTGAAAAAATGGTTTTCATTTTACTGTAATGAAATTCTGTTCAATCAGACACAGGGGAGGCAATTATAGGATCCAAAAGGTAATTCAACAACAACAAATTGTTCTGAATGTCGTTGCAGTGACTAATTCTGATCAATTGAGGCCGTGGATAAAATGTGCTTCCGTTTGGTGGCTTGGGATATGAAAACAATTTAGAATCCTTGCATTCGCAGCGATATGAAGTCACCATTATGAGTGTAATGACTAGAAATGTACAGACAGTGTATTTGATCATATGGGCCTCTTTTCAACATGTATATTCAACAACAATTAATGTTGCTAAAAACAGAAGTTCTTATGCAGATAATAGCCTGGGCATTGTCAGACCTCTCTGATGGGGAGGTGTATTTGCTTGGATGTTGAGTTCAAATAGCCACAATCTTTCTACAAAGTCACAGACTCCATCTTCCCAATGTGTGTGTGAGATAGAGAAAGAGAATTTTACAATATGTTTTAGTGGCAATTTTTTTTTTTTAAACAATGGTTCAAAACATTTAACATTTAATTATTCAGCACACAACACTTGGGGCTCAAACACGAATAAAAACTCACTCACACACATATAACAGATGAAATTAGGGGTGTGAAACAGACAACTCCAGCTGCTGATTTTCCAATATTTATTTATTCTGCAGAAGACAATATCATCAATATTTAATTGGCTTTTTGGTCTACTACTTCTCACATTACTAGCCCCCAAAGCATTTAAAATAGGACAGGGAAAAGCTAACCTGGAATTGTAACAATAAATGTGAAAAAACATGAGAACTAACGCTTTTATACTTCTAGTATAGTACAGTTTCAGTAAAGATTAAAATAATATGTGGGTTTTGGGTGACATAATAGAAACATCTAACAAGAAATACACATACCTGCAGAAGACAATATCATATTACATGGCTTCTGGTCTACTGTTTCTATTTCTCTGCACCTCCTGCTCCTAAATGTTAAACAACAGACTTTACACAAGAAAAAGAGTTAACAAAGAATCGTTAAAACTAATATTTAACCATAAAAGGCACTAAACAGTTTAGTTAATATTGTATTAGCTTTGAGGCATTAAATAATGAAGGGTCACAACACAATTTTCAAAACAATAAAATAGTGCAGCAGTAATTTACACGCAATCTGCCTCAGCAATCCAAGAAAGGTATTTTGATGAGGAAGCGGAAGGTACGGCAACTTAGAAGGGGTACAATAGAGCGCAGTTCACAACATCGCCCGAGGAAACAATAGCAATATGATAAATACATTAAACTAAATAAGATAAAATAATACCAACAAATCATTAAATGATGATTAAAATTAAACAAACACACACACACACACACACACACACACACACACACACACACACACACACACACACACACACACACACACAGGTCTAGAAATGAGATAAACCCAGGAAATAGATTGTTCTCCAGGTCAAATGCCTGCACAGAACATAAGCTCTGTTAAGAGGGAGAGACAAAGAGAGAAAAAAGCAGAAAGCATCAA
>JAEKDQ010000971.1:0-56361 GCA_026937815.1 Etheostoma perlongum
TACTGAAAATCTTTGAGCATTACCCAGCCCCAACTACACATGGAGATGAGCATTTTTGCGAATTCTATGGAAGCTTTGCCTGTTGGATCAAATAAATGGAGCGGAGCATTACTTCAGGCAAAGCACTGAGTTGAAGCTTTTCTAGCTGATTGCAGCGGCTGTTTCATTCATGCTTTACAGCTCTGAGCCTATCAGCTGACTTGTTATGTCTAATCATAATCATACAGCCGTTAACATAAGTCTGTTGCCGTTAGCTGCTGAAGTCCCTCCACCACCTCAAACGTCTTCTTCCATTGTTGGTGTTGTTGATTTTAATTAGTTCTGATGTTAGAGTATTTGTTTGTTTTGCTGCTTGGAATTCTTTGAACACTTCCAAAGTGCAAAGATCTGCAAATTTAACCATTTGCTATTAATGGTCAATCTGTGTCACTGACTGAAAAAAATGCATTGCTAAACAGTCCATAAGAATGGTTTTGGTCATTTTTCAGATCATAAGACTCTCACATCTTGTGGCCTTAAACCCCACATTTTTAGTAGAGCTTTTTGATTGAACTCAACTTGCAATTGAACTTGCCCTTTTCCTTATTATTTTTTGTTTTTATTTTTTATTTTCATGCTCTCCATGTGTTTTTTTATTTTTAGCACTTACCTGTTTTATCATGTAGCACTTTTGGATTTGCGTAAATATAAAGTGTCTTATAAATTAATTTCTTTATCGTTATTGTTACATTTTTCCAACTTTGGGATTGGGCGAGCTGTGTCCGACAGATTTTGTAAATTGTCAAAATCCAATCTAACGAACATGCTCAATTCACACAGGAAATTAGCCAAGAGCGAGGAGGTGAGAACATCAGCAGTAACTAAATTTCTTTCAAGCTTTCCTTTTTTTTGTTCTGTACAGAGGTACTTCCTTTGCTCTTTGTGTGTACAAATGTGCAAAACACTCTGACTGCCTTCAGAGACATGGGAGACATTATGCAAATGTGCACCGATTTTTCACGTCTTGCATGACACTTTTCGTCCAGTTTTGATGTGGTCAGACAACACTTCATACAACAAACTAGTTATTTTAACATTTGCTGGCCTTTAACTAATTTCAGCAGGGGGCGACTCTACTGGTTGCAAAAAATGTTCTACCCTGATATGACTAGTATCAAGTGATCCCATTTGTTTTTAAATAGATGATAAAGCAGGGGACGCTTTAGAGGGCGTGGCTACACGCTGACCTGTTAATCAGGACAGAGAGGCTTAGCATTGCTAACCATGACACTGTGTACATTAAAATAACCGTGAACTTGTTTTTGGATGTTGTCTGTTTTTAGTCTTAAACCTTGACCCTCTGACTGTGTTTTCACTTCATCAAAGTGATTTGGAACATTTTGGTTGCCTAAAATGTTTTGTTTAGCGTTCGGTAGCACGTTGCCAACCATGCTAGCTAGCTCTAGCGTTAGCTGGTAAATTAAAGGAAAGTCTGCCAATTTGTATGTGTTCTGTATACATGCAGATGAATGGCACCAGTAGCCAGAAGTCCGAGTTTACTTTGCCATGACTTTTTCTTCAGGTAGGTGAAATTTGGCAGGTTTCTCTTTTTAGTGCTTAGCTAGCCATTGCAGCTATAGACAACACTGGCTTGGCCTTATCATCCTCCACAGCTCCACCTTCTCATTCTAAAACCACCACGTCAGGTTTAAAAAAAAATAAGATGGCGACAGCCAAATTGCCAAACTCAAGACGGCAGTACATAATCTAATAAGTGACGTCACAGATACGTCCATTATCTATGCCTCTATATTGTTTCTGTTGCCTCTATATTGTTTCTGTTTTAAGAGTATGTATTTGTATATATTAGTGTGTGTATATGTTTGTTTTGGTTGTTTTGTATGTAAGCACAGTGTGTAACGATGCTCCAAAAGAAAAAATTCCGAATGTGTCCTCATACCTGGCAAAATAAAGCTGATTCTGATTTACAGTCTATGGTACTGAAGCTATGACAGAGGGAAATCTGACATGGAAGAATCAGTTTAAACCCCTGTTGTAAATGCTGCACATTTGACTTTGTGAATGAAACCAATAAACGGCAGCCCCAAGACGTTCTGAACCAAACGGACCTCAAACCGTCATGCCCAAAGCTACAAGCTGCTCTGGTGTCTCTACAAGACACACATTAACCTTTCCTGCGTTATTTTTTCTGTGGAGATCTCCCACTTTGAAGTGCTTCCATTTAACCTTCATTTAACTTTTGTGTCATGCACTCCCAGGCGCCCCACTTTGACAGCAGAAGCCTTTAGAAGTCGGGAAAAGGCCGAGGCTATAGATGGCATATCAGCATATCTGTCTGCTCCAGCACCAGGTTGTGCAGTGAATAACTGGCTGTTCGTTCTCCGCTGAGTGTTCTGCCACTTACTGACTGGATCTCGCTGTAGCTCAGTGTCAGGAAGACCCTTTAAAAAGACATAATCCTGATCTTGAAGGGGAGATTGTCAGAGTTTTACTGGAAGTTATTCAAATACCAACACCAGCCCAGCAAAATGTTGAAGTTCTGAAATACGAGCAAAAGCAGATATTTCCTTTTTTTTTTAAAATGTCTATTTTAGCATTAAAAAATATGAGTTAAACACTTTTTTTTTAAGACAAATGTATTTAAACCTGCATTAATTGTTTTTTCATCTTTTGTACAGTGTACAGATAAACATGAATAACAAACATCACATAACTTAACATAAAATTAAATTAATGAGGAAAAAATGCCAACCATACTCACATGTCTTTAGTAATGTAGTGCCAGATTTTCCAGGTAAAACAATCCAGTAATATATAGGTCTATAGTGTGCTACCAACACGAAAGGGGTCATTCCTCGTTATCCCAACTTAGATATTCAATGTATTTTCCCCAATTGTCAACATATTTGTCCCACCTATCAGTACTTCTATAGAGACATCTAAGGCTACTTTACTGAGTTCAGTAAACCAGTCCTGAAAGGATGGACTTCCTGGTGTCTTTTGTCTGCTTATTAAAACTTGTCTACCCCCCATTAAGTGAAAATCTGGTTGCACTACAGTGGGCAACTATTAGATGATCAGCCAGTCTTGGTTTAAAGTCAACATTTCCCTTAAAGATTCCTCTGACGTCTATGGAGCCGCTTCTAGTCTTGGGTTGCCGGGCACTCCCACAGGGCATGAAATAAAGTTCCCTCTGAGTCTGGAGCTGTTCAGTTCATTAATGAAAAATTTTGAATTCGATAGTGATTGTTTTTTTGGGGTTTTTTACCACTTGAGGGCAGCAAAACAATTTGGAAACACACACAAAACAGTTGCCTATTCGCACATATAAGTCCAACATTCCCTCTCTTTTAGCCCTGTTTTGGTCTCCACCAACTACCAAGGGAAATATATTAAGTGTCCCATATATATATATATATATATATATATATATATATATATATATATATATATATATATATATATATATATATACACACAGTGAGGAAAATAAGTATTTGAACACCCTGCTATTTTGCAAGTTCTCCCACTTAGAAATCATGGAGGGGTCTGAAATTGTCATCGTAGGTGCATGTCCACTGTGAGAGACATAATCTAAAAAAAAAATATCCAGAAATCACAATGATTATGTGATATAATAAGTATGATTTTTTAACTATTTATTTGTATGATACAGCTGCAAATAAGTATTTTGTATGCAGTGACAGAGGTCAAACGTTTCCTGTAGTTTTTCACCAGATTTGCACACACAGCAGAAGGGATTTTGGCCCACTCCTCCACACAAATCTTCTCTAGATCAGTCAGTTTTCTGGGCTGTCGCTGAGAAACACGGAGTTTGAGCTCCCTCCAAAGACTCTCTATTGGGTTTAGGTCTGGAGACTGGCTAGGCCACGCCAAAACCTTGATATGCTTCTTCCAGAGCCACTCCTTGGTTATCCTGGCTGTGTGCTTCGGGTCATCTTCATGTTGGAAGACCCAGCCTCGACCCATTTCAATGCTCTGAGGAAAGGAGGTTGTTCCCCAAAATCTCGCAATACATGGCCCCGGTCATCCTCTCTTTAATACAGTGCAGTTGCCCTGTCCCAGGTGTTCTTGGGATGGTACTCATCATTCTTCTTCCTCCAAACACCGTTAGTGGAAATAGGACCAAAAAGTTCTATTTTGGTCTCATCTGACCACATGACTTTCTCCCATGACTCCTCTGGATCATCCAAATGATCATTGGCAAACTTAAGACGGGCCTTGACATGTGCTGGTTTAAGCTGGGGAACCTTCCGTGCCATGCATGATTTCAAACCATGACGTCTTAGTGTATAACCAACAGTAACCTTGGAAACGGTGGTCCCAGGTCTTTTCAGGCTCCTCCTGTGTAGTTCTGGGCTGATTTCTCACCTTTCTTTGATCATTGAGACCCCACGAGGTGAGATCTTGCATGGAGCCCCAGTCCGAGGGAGATTGACAGTCATGTTTAGCTTCTTCCATTTTCTAATGATTGCTCCAACAGTGGACCTTTTTTCACCAAGCTGCTTGGCAATTTCCCGTAGCCCTTTCCAGCCTTGTGGAGGTGTACAATTTTGTCTCTAGTGTCTTTGGACAGCTCTTTGGTCTTGGCCATGTTAGTACTTGGAGTACTTACTGATTGTATGGGGTGGACAGGTGTCTTTATGCAGCTAACGACCTCAAACAGGTACATCTAATTTAGGATAATAAATGGAGTGGAGGTGGACATTTTGACAGCAGACTAACAGGTCTTTGAGGGTCAGAATTGTAGCTGATAGACAGGTGTTCAAATACTTATTTGCAGTTGTATCATACAAATAAATAGTTTAAAAAATCATACATTGTGATTTCTGGATTTTTTTTTTTAGATTATGTCTCTCACAGTGGACAATGATAATTTCAGACCACTCCATGATTTCTAAGTGGGAGAACTAGCAAAATAGCAGGGTGTTGAAATACGTATTTTCCTCACTGTGTGTATATATAAATATATATATATATATATATATATATATATATATATATATATATATATATATATATATATATATATATATATATACACAAACACACACAAACTGTGTGGGTAGAAAGTGTTGTTACTGTCATTCCCGGCTGCAACAAGAGATGCCATGAGCGCAGATGTGGAAGACTTGGAAAGGCTGACCAATCAGAGCAAACAGAGCTTTTTTCTGGGGGGCTTAAAGAGACGGGAACTAAAACGGAGTGTTTCAGACAGAGTGAATACAGGTATATTCAGACACAGTATGAGAAGAATTAAAACATGTACGAAAGAAACGCATGAATGAATAGAAAAGTATGAATCTGAAAATTAGCATTATATGGGACCTTTTAAAAGCAGTTATTTTGCTGTTAAATGCTCCTACTGCATCAGTCTGCTGTTTAGTGCTGGGCAGGTAGGGTACAGTGGGTATATCAGACCATCTTACCTTCTTAGATGAATACAGATATCTGCCACAGGGAAATGATGCTGATGACAGCAAAGAAGCTAAATCAAGGCAATCAAAACCATGAGTTAAAGATGCCAAAACACTATGTAAATCTGAGGGGAACTTCAGGATCAGATAATTCTCTGAAGAAATGGTCAGTCTGTGATAGAACAGTCATAACATATATTTAGATTATTTGTGGGGATAATGACACAAAGATGGCTGACACTTTATGGAGCAAACATACACAATGCTTACTTGGTCAGTAACAAAGCCCAAAATCTCCATTGGTATTTAACGATTCTATGTTTTCCAATCATCTTTTTATTTGCAAAGACGTCATACACAACCTTTATTTTTTTGCCAGTTATTTTTTTTTTTCACATGAGAGGTTTCCATATTTTTGTATAGTTTTGTCTGTCTTCTTAGTACTTTGAAGTAGGTGTGGTTTAGTTGGAAAAAAAGTGATATGTTCTTTAATGCGCCAATCAGGATTTAGCAACCGATGTCAGCCAAATCTGAGTTTCTAAATGTCAAACTCAAACAATTGATTGTTGTATGTTTAGTCATGAATGTTTAATGTTATAGAAAAAAAAAAGATACTACTAGACTACAAAGTTTTCAGTGATTGACAGCTACACTTCCTGATTTCAAGCCAAAAACGATGCAGCACTATTATTCAGTTTTTTTAGCTTGACAAGATGTTTTCTATTTACAATGTGTTTCTGTTGTTGCTGTTACTTTGCTACACAACTTCTACATTTACTTCAGCTACAGGCTACCGTACACTTGTCAGGTTGAGGAAAGTTTATTGATACCACTTTTAATTGACAATTTTAGAAATGCCCTTTACAACTTCTATTCACACTGGCCCTTCAAAAATCTTGACAAGATAATTCCTGTTCGGTGGCTTTGAAAGCATTTGGCCTTCCTTTTTGCTTCACCGTGTTATTAAAAAATTCTTTTGCTGTGATTTTTCTTTCACCCATTCTTTTGTGGTTGCTGAACTTCTGTCATGTCTGTCTTGAGTAAAGCACCAAATGTTTTACTCTTTAATAACATTATCAAGTTAGGGTATTTGTGTGTTAAATATGGTATAGAAATGACATTAAAACTGGACATATGAGCTTAAACATGCAACCATCTCTCTATCCTGTTTACAGTCTCACATACTGTGTGCATGTAGTGTGTGCATTAATGAAGCGACAGCCCGTTATGACTATTAATTCATTTAGAGTGAGTCACTACAGGTGACAAACCCTGTCTTTGCATAATGTGACTCAAATTCATGAGGGGAGGGAAAAAGCCATCAACCACAGTAAGACCATAAAGAAACAACCTACTACAAAAGTCCCAATCATGGGATATGAAGGCAGACCTGTGAGGAAGGCTGCAAGAGGCCGGATGTGGTTCTGTGGTGTGAATAGGCGAAGAAGATCATCCTGATAAAACTTAGTCTCGTAGGAAAAAGGGTGCGATTAAGCCTTTAAAAGGACGAGTGACAAGTACCAGGGCCTTTTGCACGACTGCAGGGGGAAAGGATGGCTGGCATGTAGAGGACTCCCTGCCCAGTCAGTATGGAGAATGCTCCCAGCCATTGGAATGACAGGAAATGAGAGGAAGTCAGGGGGGGGCAACAGAAATGGCCTCCTGCTGGTTATTGATCAGAGAGAGGAGCTAAGCTGGCAGCCAGGGAGGAGGAGATGGGCAGTGATTTGGCCACCACTGCTGACCCGCCAACGGGAGGTGTTATGGTTCAGGGTCGAAACATCTAATGAACGTTGGACACCGTCTGACGACATCAACTCCTCCCGTCCAAGGTTACATTTACCTAAGGGGAAGCATCTTTCTAGATGTAATTACTCACTGGAAAAAAAATCTGTTGGGATTTTGACACTGATTTCCAGATTTTCCCTATAATCAGTTTTTATAGCTCTGTAATAGACTACTATCGAAACAGGTCTTCAGTGGCCAGGTTGGGTCAGTGGTAGAGCAGGTGCATATGTACCGAGAGGTTTATTCTTCAACGCAGAGGTTCAGGGTTTGAATCTGACATGTGACAATTTCCTGCATGTCTTTTCCTTCTCACCTAACTGTCCTGTCAAAAATTAAAGGTGGAAAAACCCCAAAAAAACTTAAACAAGTCTTCAAACGGAGGGCTTTTGATTTGGGTTACATGAGCGTGCGTGACTGCTGTGTGTAGCGGCACTGAAGGGAATAATGAGTCCGGAAGGAAAATCGTTTTTTGGAGCATCTGGAGGTTGTGACGAGGTTTCTTGGGCTTTAGTCGAGATGAAGTCAGACAGCGAAGATCTGCTTTGATCTGGCCTGCCTTCCCTCTTAAATTCTAATGACACTGCACTTAGAGAGGGCACCGGGAGCATCAAGCTCTCCCTCTGACTTTCACCCTAGACGCTTATTAATGATGAGCCCATATGGAAACAGTACGTTTCCATATGTAGCGTCTCAGCTGCAGATAAAAGGGAAAAAGTTTTAACGAGTCAAGTCATCCTGTGCAGAAGAAGCCGCAGCTCAATATCTGTGCAGGATTCTATATATTCAATGCATAACTTGAGCAGTTTTGCATGACTGTGTGCCACATTTGCAGGCACAAAGCTTCAGCTTGCACGTAGAGGGCACTGTTAGCTCGGTTTTCTCTGCAGTCCCACCATGTAATACCACTGGAAAGTTATTTATAGTGGCTGGCTTCAAAGGAGGAGAGAGCAAGTTTCATTGAGATTGATTGAAGACTGCTTGGTTTTTTTTGTCTTCAACTTTTCAGACCGCCTTCGCATTTCCTAATCTCTATCATTTAGGGACAGAAAATGTATACAATGCTACATTTGATAACTAGGTCTGCAATGTCTCTGTTGTAGCGACAGCACTGGTTTTCAAAGCCAAAATCCGCCCCGAAGGAGGATTCTGGTGGGATTTTTTGGACAGTTTGGTTTTGATGAAGGGACTCTAAAATGTGAATTTATCTGGCTTTATTGACAGTGAGTGGGAGGCCAAAGATGTGGACTCTTGTTAGTGCTGAGGGTGAATTTTCTGGTGTATGGGCAGATTGTGTGCTGCACAGCTGTCAGCTTGACCATAAAATATGCCTTGGGCGTAAAAGCTCAAAAACAAGCAAATAAAGGCTTTGGGATCAATCATAGTCAGCCTCGGTGTTGCCGGCTGTCTGCAGCAGGTCTTCCAATCATTGATTATATTATTTATCGATCCAGTTTATCAATTAAGGAAAGAGCCGGCTGTCCATAGTTCCTGATGGAATTCACCATCAATAAATAATAGACCCCAGCACAAAACCACAACAAAGTAAAGCCATCGGCAAGTAGTCTGGCAGTGAAACGCCAAAATGTGTCTCCAGAAACAATGCCATTCCTTGGCAGTGTGTCCTTGTTTTGTCCTCGGTGTGGGTTGTTGTTTTGTTTCACGAGGAAATTACATTTTAATTACTAACAAGCAGACTGCACATGTTTCTTTTAAAGTCAATGGTTTCTTGTGTTGTGAGAAATCAAGATTACAAATGAGTTTGATCTCAGGTAATCATGCAGAAAAAGAGTTTCTTTTGTTGTTGATGAAAGATGAAATGCTCATGTTTTTCTTCAAAAGCGGTTTTGCACCCAATTGTATTCCTGTGAGCCAGTGGTAAAAAGTAACTAAGTGTATTTACTCAAGCACTGTATACTAAAGTACAATTTTTGAGTTACTTATACTATCCTTGAGTAATCATTATGTTTTCTTTAGTACACCATATTTATTTAAGAGCTGCAGATACATGAAAATTATGCATTGTTAGAATAAACTATACAGGAAATGACGCAATTTCAATTAGCTCCACCACAACCAGCTGCAACATTAAAGTACAGCTTCTGCGTTAATGCATCAATAATAATCCATTACAGTATAATATAACACATAGCTTGTTAACTTCCTGTTCCAGCTTCCTGTTGACAGCAGTAAGCACAGAGTTGATTGCAGCTGTCCAAAATCTGTATAATTTTTGTTAATTTTAAAGCTTTAATGCGTAATGTTTTGATGTTAACGAACGTCTGTTACGTTCGAGCTATTGCCAAATGAGGCAGTACAAAGCTGATTAAGACTATCAGCTCCACCCAACTCTCTCTGGATTTCTCAGTCAGACTATGTTCAGAAGATTGTGTCGTCAGGTGACTTTCCTGCACAGAAGCTCAAGTGAAGAAAATAACCTCTTCTGAAGAGACCATGTTTTTTTTAATCCTCCGTGTCCTCCTTGGCTACTAGCAACTGTGCGGAGGAGGGGTTGGGGTGCTGTGCAATCACGGAAGGCTTGTATCACGTAGACGCACTGACAGTTTTGTGTTCATTAATTAGAATTCCTCATGGGGGCGACAGAAACTACGCACTATGGCTTTAATTATTAATAATTATGATAATGTCATTCATTACGCAAAATGTCAAAGGAAAAAACGTTCTGAAAATTATGAAATACAAATCACAGTTGAGACAGAGAATGTCAAAAAAACATATGCCCCTGCCTCTCACATGGGAGGGGGGAATCAACAATCAAACAAGAAATGAGACCCATTTTTGTCTTCACGCCGATGTCATTAATCACGTCCTTCAACCCGGCGGTGCGGAGGATATGTGCTCGGCTGCCAAAGTTGGGCCAAAGTAGGGCAAACCAGTTTTTGGTATTTAATTACAATCAAAGTGCTGACATCCAAACTAATGTACTGCAAGTCCCAGCAGTTTTCCTCATCTCTGTCCCCAGCAGCCCTGCAAAAGCACCTTGTCTGTTTCTGTTATCATTTATTACTCAACTGTTTACGTAACCCTAAAAATGACACTGAGGGGGCGGGCTCTAGCTCACCCTGTAAGAGCATTTGCCCATGTAGGATAAATCCTGCAGCGGCCCGCGGTTCGAATCCGAACTGCGGCCTTTTGCTGCTTGTCATCCCCCATCTCTCTCCCCCTTTCATGTCTATCCACTGTCACTTTAATAAAGGGGAAAAAGTCCCAAAAAATTACTGACTATGTTTACATGCACACTAATATTCTATTAGTCAGAATATGACAATCCCAATTTGATACAAATCATGTAAACGGCATATCCCGAGTACATTCGGAATATGCGTCTCAATCAGATTTTCACTGCAGTTTGTGACGGTTTATGGCCAGTTGACAGCCTCTTGCCTGTTCATGGCTTACGGTCAGCTCTGTGCGTTGCTATGGTTGCTGTACGCAAACCATGGCAACCATGGCAGGCAGTGGTAGAGATACAAGAACAAAAGGAAAGGATAAACACAGCTAAGTTTTAAACATTTAAGAAAGACTTGAATTTCAAAAGGTTTTTGGATGCTAAAACGTCGCAACACCGACCTTTTTCAAGAAGCTGGTGGAAGATATGAAAGAGGGATGCTGTGTTTGCATGGTGGAACAGGAGAACTTTATATTTTTGGAATAAGGGCGAAACAGGAATGTTATGTGCATGTAAACATAACCACTGTGAGCCCGACATCTAGCAGAAGCTGGCCTCCGATTGTGTCCTATATGCATGTCATTATTCAAAATATGAATTGGGAGCAGATGTACAAATTGAAGACTAAAGCATGCATAGGTCTGAGCTGAATTCTGATGTTGTAATTCTAGCTGTCAGCCCTGCAGGAGTGTCACTACGGGAAGTTGGAATGTGCAGGAAAGAGTTCACTTCAGGCTCAGGTGCCAGCACGTCTCCGGCTCTTTTCATATCGCTTCTTTCCTCCTCTCAGCTTGCTAAAACCCCTTCCAACTCCACTTAACGTCACATCACATCATGTAGGGATTCCTGACCGCACACTTTTTGCATGAATTCGGGATACTTTTTCACTTATTTTTTCGGTTGATTCCCTCTTAAGATGCAAACAGAGGATGGAGCAGGACACTAGGATTTAATCAACGAGGCAGTTTTTGTTGTTGTAAATTCTGTTTGCGCAGGCCGCCTCCTGAACTATCACACTGCAGGCGTATATACTTAGGCATGTCCTGTCTACGGGGCAAGGTTACCCAGAATTCATACAGCAGCAGGTTGCAGCTTTCATGCCATGACGTGGGGTAAAAAGGTCACCTGTCTCTGCACCAAGTCGGACTGTGGATGAACAAAGTGTGAAGTGAAACTGCACCAGATACTAAAAGACCTCCCTGAGGTTGTAATTCATCCCATGCCTGATATTGATAGGTTTTTTTGTATCTGGTATCTGTACGCTTGTGGTTTTTCATATCAACTGCAGGAAGTATTGCATGTCTTAAAGCTCCTGAAAAGTCATTTCATGTCTGAAATATTATTCTATAAGCTTAAATATTCATACCTGCAGTAAATATGCAACACATCCATTAAGTATTTTCTTTTATTCTGAGTTTAACACTCACTAAAATCAGCTGACCTGCTTCATCAGGACAGTGTGGTTTGATCAAATTTGATTGACGGTCGCCTGGCAACGTGTGTAAATGACATTGTTTTCCTGCCCATTTTAAACCAGTGAGAAGAGCGCCTTTTAGAAACACAAACCTCTTGTGAAAAGACCTTCTCACTACCTGGTGCATGATAAGACACTTTCAATGAGATGGGATTTTGAGCTTCAGTATGAAACATTTTCACGTATTCAACCAACAAAACACAAGTAGTCTGTATTTCATTTCCTTTTCACCCAGAATGGTCCTTTGAATCTTTTCATGTCAGCAGTGTGGTTATCAGTGTAGGGCATACCTATTGACAATACAAAAACATTATTGGACAACCTGGGATTATGTTTAGAGGCAGCATCTTTTAATGTTCAGTGCTAGTGCTTTCAAGATATCTTCAACTACAGTATGGTTGTGGTTAGAAAAGTGTGCATATGGCAAATGCATGCAAGAAATATGGGGGGAGAGCAGGCTGGGAATGCCTCTACACGGCTCTCACAGACAGATCCCCACTACATGAAATACCTACGTCTATTTTTATTTATTCTTCAGACCACATGCACTAACATGCACGCGTGACCCGACTGGCTATCAAAACAGAGGAGCCCAGATTTTAACATGCATGCACACACACACCTCTGCTCAGGACGCCATTACTCTGCTATATCTTTACACAGCAAATATTGGATTGCTGCTATATTAACATTCTGAATTCCAAGTACATCCCATTTAAGGTTAGGGAAAGGTCATGCTAACTAAATATCAAACAATAATGTTAGGCGCCTTTACATAAAGGGTGCTTTGCTTACTGATTTGGCATTGGACCTTACTGAGACATGTGTCTAGCCAGCAGTCCAGAGTGGAGAAGGAACAGCAAACTAAAAGTTTAGGAAAAGCTGTTTAGTCTCTGGAGGGGAAAATGACATCAAGGGCAAATGTTGGCACGGGACTCGTATAGTGAGGTACTATCAATACACTTCCTGTCTCAAAGCGCTTGGATTTGCAATTTTAGCATATCTCCTTGCTAATCATCTACCCCTAATTGGCGGACGTAGAAGCCATTCTCCGTAATAATGAACACCTCCTCTGCTCATTATATAAAGAACACTAGAGCATAAAAATGAATCACTTCGTGTGTTCCACAAATTACCTGGCCGATAGAGCCCTCTCTCTGCAGCTGCACTGAGTCTCCCAGCTGCTGTAGCCTCCATGATCCCCCATCCCCCTACAAGTTTTCTCCCTGAGGACCAACATCTCTTCTTGAACGTCTTTTGGCTTTTATGGATCTGATGTACTCATCACACAGTAGCTTGCTTGATGGTAACATGCCCTCCGTGCAAACTGACTCACACTCTGCACCGCTCAAAGAGGCCAACTGTGCAGTGAAGTTCAGGTGGGAAAGCTGACAGCTTTGTGTCTGTTGCACCAGCATGACACATATTGGATCACAATTTAGTATGTCATGACAGTGCTCACAGAACATATTGTCACTACATAACTACAACCCTGGGAAAAAATGGATACTATTGTTCCAAGGTTTGCTGCTTGTGCATATGAACAGTGTTGGAGGAAGTATTCAGATCCAAGTAAAAGTACTAATACCACACTGTAAAAATACTCAATTACAAGTAAAAGTCCTGCGTTTTACTAGAAACGATCCAACCTGTCAATCAACTGTTTAACTGGCTAATTTCAGCTGGACTTGCAGGCCTATATATTGTATGTTTAATCTATGATAAAACATATTTTATAAACTACATGTGTGCTGTGTGCAAAAATCTCAATTTGTAAAGTAACTAGCATCTAAAGCTGTCAGATTAATGTAGTGGAGCATATCCTTCTGAAACGTAGTGGAGTAGAAGTAGAAAGTGGCATAAAAAGAACAGACTTGAGTAAAGTACAAGTACCTCAAATTTGTAAAGTACAGTACTTGAGTAAATGTACTGGGTTACATTCCACCACTGCATATGAATCTACAGAGCTCATACAGCTCAGCTGCCAGAGCTACAGGTGAAATGAGTGGGCCTACCTGCTGTCTGGTTGGCTCGGAGCTGTGGTGGTGTAGTTGGTAGGCACGAGTAGTTTTACTATGACATCATCAAAAGTCAAGAAATAACGCTATAAAGTAAAAAGACCACATTTAAATGTATGGACATATTGAAATGCATGTAGTGCCACTGTTAATTGGAAGGGTAAAATAGTGCATGGCACTACATGCATTAATGTTTTCTACAAGTTTTAAAGAGTATTTGCCTACTGAGTCTCCCTCACTATTCATCTGAAAGTTCTAACTTCATTCTGAGAATGATGTAACTAAAAAAAAAATGTGTCATTAACCCTCTGGGGTACATCAAAATGTATTTTTTTATGTCAATGCAGTGTAGAAACTTGCTTTTTGTTAAGAAGCAGAGACATTTTCAAACATCTTATCTGTGAGATTGAAGGCCTTCCAGAAGCTCCAGTCCAGATGGTGGCGTTTGTACCTGTTGCTTTTTTGCCAAGAAAAAGACAAAACAATGGATGCTTTGTTTTGGGGGGAGAGGTTGTGCGAGGAGATCCACCAGATCTTTGAAGGAATACAAAGACAGCCAATTGGCGTTGGACTCCTGGCAAAAAAAAATTGCAGAAACGCTCGTGGATCGGGAAATGCCCATGCGTGGATTCTCAATTGTAGTAGGAATGGAACCACGTGCAGGTATGTGGATGGGGAAGGCAGAAGGTATGTCCAAGCCTTTTACTCAGTCAAATACTCAGACACAAGAAAACTGAGTTTGACCAACTATAGTGAATCATTGCCTGAGAAGGACTACTGTACACCTTGAGATTGCAATATTTCTGGTACTGACTAGCCCAGAAGAGAACAACATAACACTGTTCACTGTCATATTATTTGAACTATCACAATAAGCTGCTGGTTCAGACTGAATTGAGGAGACACTGATGGTTGCTCGGTTTTCCCTTGATAAACCATCCAAACAGCTTTGTTTGTGGCTGTAGTTCTTTAGAGATTACTCCAAACTGTCGACGACCAAGTGTGACTCAATGCAGCTTAAAGTCAAGGCAGGGACTTATGTGCTGCTATTGTAAGCGGTGTGTTTATACTCTGTGCTGACCTCGTACCTGCAGTGACAGTGAGGTAAATACAGTGTGACCAGAGACCATAGCAGGGAGCCTTGTTAGTGCTGTAGCCTGCGGTCGTGAGACAAACTCAAAGGAGAGGAAACACAGAAGGTGAGAGCAGCAAAGGAAGACATTTAATATATGCCGTTTGAAAGCTGCCTCTCTCCTCCCCTTCAAATGAGTCTCCTTTTTGTTGTGGCAGAGAACTCAATGTGTCCACGGGCCAGAAAAACATTGCACTACAAACAGGTTCCCTGAAGCAAGCCAAAGCAGAGGTCTCAAATCTTTCTCCTTTTTGAAAGGCTTCAGCTCTGTGTGCAACATGGTAAACATACTTTCCTTCACTCTTTAAATGCTTGTTTCCATCTCACTAAAAGGTGTGTTTGCACACCAGAGTTCCCTCTCTTCAGCTCTATCTTCTCATCGATAAACACCCTGTATGGCATCTATCCTCTTATTATATCTCATGAATAATTTAGGGGCAACTGCTTTGGTTCCAATACACAATTGTTGTTGTGCAGCTGTGCAATAAATCATCTTTCAGAGCTGATTCATGCTAATGTAATGCTGGTGGTGTTCAGACAAGTTTTTTTTCTGTATGGACAAACTTAACATGCATCCACACTTCTGTAACTCTGATCTGATGGATTACTTTATCCAACAAACAAAACAGATTTAATAAATTACTTTTTTCATGAGTGAAGGCCACACAGCAGGATTACTTTAAAAAAAATAGGGACGGGTAATTTTGTGTTATCTTACTTACATACGTACTCCAATAACCCATTTCAGATGCCTTTTTAAAAACCTACAGAGCCCAGAAGTAACCATAAACAAACAATATGAGGTCACACTTTGATAATTTGTGCGCACGAGAAATAACTCATTACCTCAATTTAAACCTAAAGTGCTTAATTAATTAACGTTTGTTACATTCAAAGCATTGCCAAATGAGTTGATACAAAGTTAATGAGTCTATTAACTCCACTAACTGTCTCAGTATGGTTATGTTTACAAAATGGTGAAGTCTGGTGGCATTCACACGCATCAGATGAATAATATGTGCGCACAAGTTAAGTGAACAAATAGTGCAACTCACATCAGACTGTTGGAAAATAACCACAGAACTATTTCTGCTTCTTATGTGCACATCAAGAGTCCTTTTGATGAATTAATATAAGGGGGGGCATAACTTTTTGTCACTTTTTGACTTCCTGGCATCAGTAGTGTTTGGCACACTACTGATGCCAAAAAGTCACTTCCCCCCTTATATTAATGGCCAGGCTGCTGTGGCGCACTCGGGCACGGAGTGGGGTCGAAAAGAAGGCGCTATTATAAGTGGGTGCATTAGAGGCTGTGACATTCATGACGGTCACGTTCATTACTTTGAACTTTCTGTATAAAATGGCATACCAATCTACCTACTGTAGATTTCAGTTTGGACCCAAGAGGTGGACCAACCATTTGAACATAGCCACACTGCTAGCAGAGTTAATATAAATCGGTGTATTGGCTTTAAAGTAAAACTATGGTTTAAGTATAACTTGATTTTATTTTCATTGCTCTGGCCATTTGATCTGTCAGTTGAGAACATTGTCCTCTGAGAACCCTGAGTATACAAATGAATGTACAGGTGGTAACAACACATGTACTGCTCGGTATTGTACTTTGACCAATTATTCATAAACCCTTAATTAAAATGGCTGTAATTTTAATGGTTTTGATTCTGCAAACTCTTATTTTCTTTAATTTTGTTGTACCATGTACAACTCACAAATGGTACTGTCTGACTGTCATATCCCCTAATATAACTGTAGCTTCCACATGGAGAAAAACATGCGTTAAGGACTATTCAGCTCCCATAACACAAACGGATGAATCTAATTTTATTAAAACCCCAAAATAACTTCACAATTAGAGAATTGACAGCATTTCTTTGTCATTTACAATAGCTGTATTCTGACACAATGTTCTTTCCACACAGAATCATTTTACTGTAACTGAACATGTCACTCAGCAGTTTGCACAAACACAATAACACGCAAGTGCGGACATGCCCGTACATACACACACTCACACAGAGACATTATTTAATAACATAACCCCTGGCGGAACTTCATTTTGTGTTTTTGTTTTGTCTGCTCCAGTCGTCATTTTTCATGCGGTGTTAACCGCCTCGCTGCTGTTTCCCTGCAGTGATCCCTGAACCACACATCAATCAATGCACTGCAACGGGCGCTGAAACACGGAAAGAACCTCTCTTAATTAAGGGATTCAATTTAAACTGTGAAAATTGATTTCACTGAAGGGCCTGCGAAGCAATCAGATAAACAAGGTGACATATTCATGTAATCATCACTGTAATTAGTTTTGTTCTGAGCGTTTGTAATAAAATTTGACCTCATCATTGAAAACATTTCTTCTCTGCACTTGTGGGGTTACTGTGCTATCTATGGGAGAAAAATTTAGTTTATTTGGGAGTTCTGTTTCTTTCTACTTAGAAAGTAACGTCTATGTTGCTTGTAAAGTTTATATTTGGGACATGTGTCCAAATATGCGTGAAACTCTTATACCTTTTTATATTTTTATATAAAAGCTGAAGCTGGCTGGCCGGCAGCAGTAATGCCCTTGGTGTGCTTTTGCTGTCAGATTTCCTCACAACTGGAACAGGGCACAGAGGGCAGCACCATCTCAGGGTGGCTGAGTGCCTGATATACAGAGACAGCTGGCAATAACACACTAAATGCATACATTGGCCAGATGCAAAATAGGACAAAAATATGTTCAATTTAATTTCTTTTTTTTCTCAATGAGAAAATGTTTCACAGTAAGATGTTATTTCATATGTTACATAGTCTCCCTCTTAATGTGAGGTTAGTTAAAAGCAGAGGTTAGTTTGCCAGATCGTCCTCCAAAGTGCGGTGAAGGAGGGTCTGGCTACTCCACTAGCATTCGAGGATGGGAGGAAAACCAGCTCTGGTTTAATGACATTTCTTAGAAACCAATCAGAATCGTCATGGGTGGAGCTGAACTCAACAGAGTTGCTGCTAAATAGTTGTGCGAGATCAGACTTAGATTGGACAGTCTGGCTAGCTGTCTGGATTTACCCTGCAGAGATCTGAGCAAGGAAAATGCATGCATCCGGTGGAATTTTACTGCAGCACCGCAGCAATCCCAGAAGTGGAACGCAAAGGATATCATCTAATGTAAGGTTGACCATAATTATTTGTCGAATGGTTGATATTTTTGACTATGTCCATTGTAATAAATAAGACTCTGAAGAGTATTCAGCTTCACTACTGGATCTGAAAAACAATGCTTAATTGGAGCTACATGCTTACGTTAGCATGCAGTTGTGCTCACAGTGACCATGTTGTTTAGCAGGTAATGTTTACCATTTGCACTATTTTAGTTTACAGACACATTTACACACTAACATTGGCTTATTAGCACTAAACACAAAGTTTAGCTAACACTGCCATGAGTCCTGCAGGTAGGTGGTCATATTGGACCCACTTTGACCTGATTAGGCACTAGTCATGAGATCATCGAAGTCACTGAGATTTGTCCTCTGGGCACCATAGATATCTGAAGAAAATGATGTCCCAATCCACCTGGTATATATGTTGAGCACTGGATAAATGAGAACTTTGGCCTGCTGGTGGCCCTAGAGAGAAAGTCAGGTTATCACCAAAACGTATGATTCATTCTCTGGTGACCACAAAAATCTGTATTAAATGTCATGGGAACAATAATTTAACATCCAACAGTGAGTCAAGAAAAAATGTAGTAACTCTTGTGAGGTCTAAACCCCGCCCACAACCCGAAATATAGCTCAAAATGGCAAATTTGATTGTTTTCATGCAATAGTATACTCTTATAATGTTCTCACTTAACCCTCCTGTTCTTGGGTCAAATTTGACCCGTATATCAGAACTATGACAAAAGAATGCTGAAAAAAGTGACAAATGTTGAAAAAAACTACAAAAACACAGAAAAACATTTTTAAAACTTTTTTTAAATGCTGAAAGTGACCACAAAATCTGTAAAAGTGACAAACATCAAAAACATTAGAAAAAGCTACAACATAAAAGTCAAAGTGACAATTTGAATAAAATTGACAAAAATGTTAACGTGTATAAAAAGAACAACAAAATGTTGAAATTTCAACCCAAAAAAATAAAGTTGCATGGTCGACGGGATTAAACCTGAGAAGGCATTTTTGCAGTGTAGGGAATTTCCAACTGCTCTTTATAACCGTAGTCCCTTGTGACAAAAGACAAAATAAGTAGAAACAGCACATGGAAAGTAAGATTAGGTTATACCTCAGTAAATTCTCAACTGCTGTTTGATTGAAATCTGGCAATGATGTTGTCAATAAATCCCTGCGTGATGGACACTGGCAAGGTCACGGGCTTGTGTTGGTAACTAAATCTGGTGCTGCCTTCAGCGTACGAAGACAACCGCTCAGCTCGTCCATTAACGCTGCTGCGTCTCGTAATCTGATCGAGTCACAACTTAACATGTCAAGACAAATTGGCTTCTCACTCGTCGCGGGACTGCTGCCATCTCTGTGATGTACAGGTAGCTCTGTCAACGGAATCTGAGAAGCTTTTGAGATGAAACAAGGGCCACTTTGATTTCTTGAGGCTGAGCGGCCCTCATTTGTTTTTCATACTTGTTTGAGTAGTCTGTTTTTGGTTGTCTTTTTGAAGTGAAATGTTTTAGTCGACCTCTCACGCAATCTGGTGGCTGTTTGTCTTTTTGAAAAAATATGTTTTTGTTGGAATGTTTTCGAATTAAAGTGTACATCTCTGATCATTAGGACCACACGACAGTGTAACAATGGAAATGTCAGTACTCAAGTCCAAATCTTTTTGGCATGAATAAATCCTACAAGACATTAATAATGCCAGTTTTCCTTCCTTACTACTCTTCCCACAAGTCAACTCTAACATGGGTTGTGAAATTGGTATGTAAAAATACTCGAATAAGGACTTAGTTGCATTTCAATAAAATATTCCAAACAGTTTAACTATTACATGTAATAGATATAATTTTACGTCCAATTCTGTTGCTATTGCTTTTGAATTTTCTTTGACCGTGTGTTGATTTATGAGCCTCTGGCGGCTTGTTTGGCTGATTAATAAATGAGAATCAGGTGTGCGGGCCTAATTAAGGTATAAAGTCACAGCTTGAACTCAGCTGGAGCTGAATCTTTTCGTGTGCTACCCAGGCAGTGTGGTGCACTTGATTGCAATAAATCTGATTACAAAAACTAAACTACATAAATGTAGAAGTCAGGCTAGATTGCAGGGTGGTTAGCTGCCATTGGGGTGAATGTGTAAGTTTGATTGATCCTAAAATTAAACTACAATAGGAACAGCCAACTATACAATAAATAACTTTAATAGACATTTCTGATAGAAATTCCAGCTTAAGCACTAAAACTTTAGTGTATTCATGTTCAAGTACAGTACCTGTCAAGACATTTTCTCATGCACTTGAATGGGGAAAGAGTGCCCAAGCTTTTGACTTGGGCACACTGGGTGGGTTTCTTCTAACTAAATGGATATGTTATGTGATATAGCAAATACTTTATGGTTTGATATAAATGTCTATTTTCATGAGCGGATTAAAACAAATCTGAAGTTAATATTAGAAATCAGACAAGTTGGCAAAGTTGTAAAACTTATAATTGATAATACATTGGCAATACCACAGGTCAAACAGGCATGTTTTCAACAGGCCCCTTTCTAGAAAGTAAATGACATACATGAAAATGATTTCACAGTTTCAGAGCTGTACCTTAAATAATGCTGAAGGGATATTCTGCAGTTTGAGGAGAGCACAGTGGAGAGTTTGCTTGTACTTGATTTTCTGCATTCCCAATGCGCCGTGGCACATCCTTCATCCACCGTTGGCCTTGAATGAAGCTCTCCTCTGTGACCATTTCAACTGCATCAAACACTGCGGGCAGTTTGATACCGACTGGTGTCCTTGGCAGCAGTCAACAGCTAGCCTGACAAATAAATCTTAAAATACACCACATAAAGAAGAAACAAGTCATATATTCATGTTAAGTATTTACTATTTACGTCTCTAAAGGCCAAATGTTGGCCTCTCAACTCCCTCACATCCAGCTGTAAATGTACAGTCTCACTGCTATCTGTCAGCTACAATTACTTTAAGATTTTATATACAAATGCGCCTGGGTAGCTCCCCTGGTAGATCGCGCGCCCATGTCATTTCCCCTCTCTCCTTCCTTTCATGTCTGAGCTGTCCTATCCAATTAAGGCCTGAAATACCAAAAAACAATCTTTTAAAAAATGATTTTACACACACAACCTCAGAACCTTTCAAATATGGCACATTGTAATAAAACAGTTTTACTACCAATCAATTTGTTTTAGCTGAAACGGTTTGTCAAGTCATAAATTAGTTTAATTTCTTACATTTTACAAATTAGAAAATAACAAATCAGAAAATAACCAGCAGAAAATGAAAATTCTCATTAGTTGCAGCACCATATAAAACACCGCAAAACAGTAAATAAATATATTAGGACTTTCAAAATTATAATTACCGTGAATTCCTTTTTAACACCACAAATTTTTTTGACGTGCGATTAACGCATGTACATTCTGTAATTTGAGCCTCGGGGCTGTTCCGTACTTTGGAAATGATGAAGCAATGCAGCAGTAACGTTGTGAATGGCTAGCAGAGCCATGAAGTGCTCTGTGATAACATCCAGAAGATCTTCCAACCGGCCATCTGCCGTCTGGATGTTACAGCATTAACAAGCAATTCAAGTACCCAAAACCTCGATGTTGGGTTTCACAGCCCTTCCAGGTTCTCTCTACAAGACAAAAGTTATTTGCATGTATTTTTGTTATTATAAAATTGATTTGTTTGTGAATTGAGTTACCAGCGGAGTATGTCCAGTTTCAAATACCACTTGAGCATTTAAAAACTTGGAACAGATAAAAATGTGGGATTAATTGCTATCTTAATTGTCAGCAAACTATGGACAATAATGACATTAATCACGATAAAATATTTTAATCGATTGACAGCCCTAATAGGATGGATGTGCCAATGTTTAACAGAGGCAAGGAAGAAGAAACATGCAGTCCATGTTCTTAATAACAAACAATAAATACAATCTGGATCAGTGTAAAACAAATTTATATGAAAATGGCAGTGATTATTACGTTACACACTCTGGCTGTGATATTACCTGTAATATTAGAGGGGAAGGAGTTGTCCCCTACAGTGTGGCTGAAGAATGAGGACAGTGTGCCAAGTAATCTGCCATCCTCCCCCAATATCGGCTGTCCACGATAACCTCTCTCCTGGTTGGGCGGGGGGGTCAGATCTTCATTATCTCTGTGTCACATTAAAGCTCATGCACCAGAGGCCTGTCAAGGGCCCCAGGGGTGACCTGGGCTTTGTGTGCTTTCACCAGATGCACAAGTTCACACCCACCCAGATGTAAGTACACAGCAAAAATGGACTTGGGAACATTGATTGAATGCACACACAAACTGAAATAAATTGCACACATGCTCAAGTGGTTACCTGTGCTATTTGTCCTCTCTCATTTTTCTTTTTCATATACTGTACCATTACTCTCTCCCTTTCTCTTACACACACACACACACACACACACACACACACACACACACACACAGCACCACTGTCCCTGCCACTGACAAGATACATGATGAACGCATCCACAGTGATTTATAATAACTCACATCAGAGCGATGCCATTGCAGTGGAGGAAATTGAACAAACAGGCCATGTTATCTGTCACCAGATGACCCGGTTCAAGTTCAAGAAGCTGCCTGTCAAGTACAATTGACTGCACAACTGATATATTAGACCTTAATGGCACCAGAAAAAAAAAGCTCTTAACGATTGCCTTTGCTGGGCATGTGAAGGTCCTACGAAGGGGTGGATTGCAAAAAGGAAACAAATGATTTCCTGAAGCAGCATCTTCCTTCCAAAAACAAATCCATCTGATACAGATTCTAGAATAGCACTTTGAAAGGAGCGGTTTGATGGTGAGGTAGCTTTTGGTGAATGAAAGGACAGCTGTTAATGAGAGGAATAGGTGGCAAATGCTTTATCACCTCAGTAGCTTTTAAAAAATTCAACAAGCACTCCTTTAGAGTCAGTGTCTCTGGATGAATGTGTGGGCGCTTTCACACCTCTAGTTCAGTGGACTTGGTGCAATTTAGGGGTGAAGTTGATCATTGTTGCGTTAGTTTGCGTTCAGACTGCAATTTTTCCAACGCACCGAATACTGTAAAGAAATATAAGGTTGGAAAGTACGCTTGTTTATTGGGCAGAAAATCAGAGTGAAACCCGCCAACACTTTCATGTCTCAGAAATAATGGAGCAACACCAAATGTGTAACATCTTGGGGTTTCTGGTTGTGCTTTAGTGTTTCTAATATTTCTTGGAAGCGAACGGAGACCCCCCTTTTCAAGCTGATTTCAAGCTGAGTTTGGTTGGTTTGGTTGACTCCAGGGTTCGTTTTAAACGGACCAAACAGCTCTATGTGAAAACAACCGTAGTTCAATATTCACAATTAGCTCTGTTTTGGTCTCCTCCAGCTCTTTAGGGAATCATCTGACTCTTTAGCTGCAAAATGCTCCATTATGTATGTACTTTGTGGTCTATTTGCTGCTAGGCTGGCAGCATACAGTGGGTTTATCTGAGGCTTTCTGCTGCTGGAAATAGAAAAGTGATTGAGCCACACACATGCTTACAAAAGATGTTTCTTAATGTATTAGATGCACGAACAGGAATAATCTGTGCTCTAATGTATGCAACACACTTGTCACCGGCTATAAATAATCTCATGTAATGAGAATTGATAGGTTGATATTTATGCATGTAAAAGTTAAAACGCAGTAAACCATTCAGAGGGAGCTTTTAGGGCAGAGTCAATGTGAAGTTGACACTAGGTTGCAGGAATAGTTCAGAATGTGTAAGCTATTAGAAGCATCTCACAAATACGGAGTTGTGTCAAAGGTAACTCTGTTTCGCAGAAGTAGATTAACTGACCACTGCAGAACAAGAAGACTATAAGAGACGCAGTTCATTGGTCACTCTTGTATTGACATTCGTGTGTATACAAAGTCGGCTCACTTTGTCATGAAAGTTGTTCATGGTTTGAATAAAGCTGCAAATGATTTTAAATCTTTGGACTCGTCATCTTTAAAGTCTTCATCATCGTCTCCTGATCTCAACAATTTATCAAAAATAAATGACAATGATAAGATGACAGCATTCAAACACAAAAAAAATTGTTATTAAGAAGCCTGTGAAACATGTGTTGCAACATATGGTCCAGAGAGGAGATCCAAAACTGATATGCTGTCAAATGCTTTAACTCGTTGCAAAAAGTCTGGGAAATATTCCAGCACAGGGCTGCTTTAGGAAAACACATTAACCTTTGGGCAGAGTGAAATGGAAGTGAAGGCACCGCTGTGATTTGCACCTCAGCCCATCGCTGACATGACTCCAGCAAACCTTGTGCTTTTTTAAATGTATTTTTGTCACAGTCAAGCACATCATCACTGCATTTCCACAGTGAATAGTTTCCAGTAGCCTACAGTTGCATGGGAGGTAAAATTGCAATCAATGGACGTGGCGGAAGATCCCCAGGGGTCAGTTTACAGTTTCATTAGAGGAGCAGCAGAAAAGCTTCACAGTGACCCAGTGGACTTGGAATCTCACACCACTAAATTATCTCCTGTTTAGCTGACAAAACATACTTTGGGCTCTCCCTTGCTGAGCTTCAAGTACTGTCTGGTGTCAGTGCACTTCAGACAGCCAGTCACTACTCGGTGTGATTCCAAGCTGTTAATACTCTCACCACTGTCAGAAATCAAATGTTTCACCCTCATTTGCAACAGTGTACTACTTTTGGACTCAATATTGTTGACTTAAGGTCCACTTACTAGGTTTTGCTGAGCTTTTATGCCATAGTCTTCCTCCTCAGTTATGTTACCTAAAAACGGAACTTTAGTAACATAAAAACGACTGTAAAGGTATGTGTCCACAGAGAGCGTAGTTTCCATACTTCCCATGTGTAATACACAAAATCGGTCTCAAGACCACTTTTCAAAGGTCTCAGTCTCTGAATTGTCTGCATTTTTACTCAGCCTTGTCTTGGCCTCGGATTAACAGGACTCAGGATTTTAGAGTTTAGAAGAATGCAACAGTTGGGTTTAGGAAAAGCCCTTTGCCTGGTGCGTTCTATACACAAGCTGAGGGGTGCTTACTGCGTCGTATCTGACGCTAAAAGACACTGACCAAGCGTCCGAATTTTACGAGTTGGGAGGAAGATATAACAAGTAATGTATTCCATCTTGTCTATCGCACATTATTCTGTGAGCTGTTAAAGAAATAAACACAAGACTGATGCTGGTGTCTGTCAGGATCTTGGAAACACATGCTATAGGCAAATGATATCCCACTTACATTGTTTTACAGTAACCCTGCTATTATTGCAGTCATTAGTCTAAATTATTGACTCATAACACAGCGTTTGAGTGCAGCCAGCGCTGAGTTTAGGGTTTAATTTATGTGTAAATGCATTTGTACCCTGTGTATTATCTGTCAGCACATCATTTGCTGAAATGAGATGTGGGGGTGTTTTTAGTTTGGAGGGATGATGATTACCACTCAGAACTCCAGAGAGTAAGTCCAATCTTCTTTAAGTTGGAAACATGGTTTTCGGTGGAATAAACAGAAGATTTCTTTGCTGATTTCATCTTTGTCTTGAAACAGAATGGGTTTATGAATGGGCAACATGTTTTGACAGAAGTGACTGAATGATACATGATATTTTATAATCACTGTATAGAACAACTCAGTAGCTACAATAAATGAACATTTATTTATACATAATATAAATAAAATCTATCCGTCGTAAGATTGAGCCAGCAATATTTTTTGTACAGTTTGAATACTCAATCATATCCCTAATTAGGAAATTTTGTATGGCATTGTTCCAGGTTTGCAACATAAAGAGTCCCAAGAGGCCATGATTATACCAAGCTAATCATTAGCAGTCTCAAATATAACTTGTGACAGCCCTGTTGCTGTAGGCAATTAAGGATTTTTGAGAGAAACTGAGTTCCTCAGAACTCGGCATAGAAGTGGGTTTAGAATTCCAAAACAAAGAACACAAAGCTGTCAAAGCTGCAACAGTTCCATGAAAGATTTTTTCTTTTTTTTTTTTTTTAAATCATTTGAAGGTCATGAGCAGCTATGTCTTCACCTAGACTTATTTGGTTATTAAATTCGCATTACAAAGCCACCTGCAATGAACCCAAAGTTTTCTTCCGCACCCTCTGAAAATATTATTCTGAGCTCAAGAACATAGTTGGGATTATAATGTTCTTTGTGACCTTTAATCAAACTTGAGTTATTATATTCAGAATATCACAATGTCCTTCCTTCCTTTTGAGGATTAAATAAATTTGAACGATAATAAGGACTCAAACAAGTTTGGGTTTCATTTATTTGGTAATATTGCCAATTGCAATGTTTTTGTGAAAACAGGAGTACAATTCTATAGCATATAGAAATTCTATCTTGGTAAGGATGCTCTTGAAAAAGAGATTTAATCTCAATGAGTCTTTTCCTGGTAAAGGTAACATAAATAATAAATAAAAAAAATAAATGTAAAAATAACACTCATCTGTTCCATGCACCATACACAAATAGTGGATGGAATAGATTTGAATACAACCAGCAGTGGGTTGTATAATTCTGTTAATGGTGACAGTTGTGGACTCTGCTCCTGCGTGAACGGGCAGAACAGCCAAATGTTTGTCCATGACTATGAATAGTCAGAAGCAGACTGAACGTTATTGTGCTTGTTATTGTCAAGTGATGTAAAAGGTGAACAAGCAGATGGTGGTTCAGTCACCAAAACAAACATTAGACAGACCCATAAGGAGAAAATTAACTTTGTTCAAGACAGGTTTCTGTCTCAGAACCAAACTCTTGAACTGGCAACACTGATAAGCTAAAGCGCATTTATATTTACAAAACGTGTCTATGTAATGCTAAATATGGTGTGCAGAAGAAGGATGCAGGATAATTATGAAATTCTGCATTATAAAACAAATAAGCAAACCTTATTCTTAATAATCACATACATAGTACAATGTAGCAATTTTAACCCATCCTGTTAGGAGCAGTGGACAGCTATACATTTAATACAGGAAGTTCACTGTTATGCTCACCAGCTGGACCTCAGAATGCGGTAGGTGACATCACACATAGAGACAAAGCTCAGTCCATTTTTTGGTTGTTTTTTTTCCCCCAACTTGGCCGAATTGTCTGTTTTCTCCCCAAAGAAGCAGTGTGCTGGACCGCATGGTGGCACACAGACTCCCTAGGGCCAGCACAGACATGTGGAACTTCCCAAGGACTCACTGCTCCAGTGTTTCCCACCCATCCAAGAGTGTATGGCTGTAGCCTGGGAGCGTCCCATGTCATCCGTCCCGTTGCCATACATATAGTTTGACCATTTCTGAATGTTATGGTTGTGTTGACAAGATAAATGCAGACTATTGTCTGGAATAAAATAAGCCTGCGTCAACTATCATGCTAATGAATAAAATACTTTTAATATATATATATTTTAACTAAACAGTAACGGCAATCATACAAATGAATAAAATACTTTTAAAAAATATGTCTACAAGATAAATGCAGACTATCATACTGATGAAAAAAAACACTTAAAATATATGTCCGTCTATAAAATAAATGCAGATTATAGGCAAACTAAAAAAATCCTTCTGCCATCCCCGAGTTTCCACTTTTCAAAGTAAAAGCTTGCATCAACTATCATGCTAATGAATAAAATATTTGGTGTTTTTCATATTTAAAAATATATGTCTGTCTCTAAAATAAAGGCAGATTATAGGCAAACAAAAAAATTCCTACTATAGCGGCAACTTTGATCCAAGTTGCAGCTATAGAAGGAATTTTTCTCCCGCAAGAGGTCGAGCATTTGGTTTTGGTTTAAAAATTTTTTTTCCCCTTTCATACAATACAACACAAAATACAATAGAACCGCTGGCGCGTTAGTGGAAGAAAAATACAATCGCAATCTGGCCCAAGACCGTGGCAGCAGAGATACGCAGTCAAATGCAGGACGGGTCCCAGAGACCCGGAAGGCCGAGGCCGTGGTAGTAGAAAAATACAAACTCATTCTGCCCTCAGAGAGCCGACAGCTGAGGCAGCGCCAGTAGAGCTATACAGTTGAATGCTCTCGCCATGCTGATAAGCAGTTGTATTTGCAGCAATGTCCCAGTAAAGTGTGAAAACAATATAGAATATAAAATTAAAAAGAGTCTTGGAAAGAGTGTAACATGTTTTGTATTCTTGGTTTTGTTGTGTGCAGAATCAGATCCTTGTTATCCCTCCTCAGGAGATCTTGCCGTTAGTTGGGTTTCATCAAATGTAACTACGTTAATATGGAACAACACAACCATAACATTGAGAAATGAGCAAACTATATGTATGGCAAAATTGTTACTTTAACAGTTTTTAACGTTTTTCAATTGATTGCAACAAATGTGGTCACGAATTTACCCGTGACTCCATCTGGAAAATTATTCGCGATTTTGTATTTTTGACCCTCTGAATTTGCCGTTGGACACACCTCGGCATGAGACGGGACGGATGACGTGGGACGCTCCAAGCTGCAGCCATACCCGTCTCCACCCATCAGGGAATGGACCAGTTTGATCCTGCTACCATGGGTTTCTGCTTCTTCCTGGGATTGATCTACCTTATTATACCTATACACATACACTGTAAACCTTTGTAAATTTACAGCTAAAATCTCACAGTATCTTACTGTTTTAATATTATACAGGATCTTACTGTAAGTAGCAATGCATTCTGGGAGAATGTTGCAGATTACAGGTTTTTACTGTTAATTGCAGTGCAGTGGAATTTTAAAATACAACATGCTTACTGTAAATAAACAGTAGTTTACTGGCTTAAGCTGCTGCCAGGATATTACTGTAAATTTACGGTGAAAATTTTTACAGTGTATATATGGCTATACACCATAGACAAGTACTGTAAATCATATGTTGAATTGAAATGTATTCCTCATTTGTTCCTCTTTTGGGAATAAGTTATGTCAATTTGAAGTTGATTTTTGGGTATGAGGGAGAACACATGTAAATAGCCATTGGGAAGCAGGTAGGTTTACAATCATTGATTTTATGGACACTGGATGGAATTAAATAGGTTTATACTTCTCAAACCTTTTCAGATATGTAAACAGATCGTAAAGTGTTATTCATTTATTGTCTTATTTCTTGTCTGCTGTTTCTGTTCTTAATGTATTCAAAAGAAACACTTTCACAATCAATATAATTTTTTCCTCTGGGAGGTTTTCTCCATCCACTGTGTAGAACAGAACACATGGGCAGCAGAGAGAGTGGGCACACACTGGGTGGTGAACTTTAGAGGATAGCTACAGAGGTGAGATGCAGGCTGCTGATTGTGTGGTACAGTGGGTGCGAAAAGTATTCAGACCCCTTTAAATTTTTCACTTTTGTTTCATTGCAGCCTTTTTCCAAAAATCAAAAAAGTTCATTTTATTTCTCAGTAATGTACACTCAACCCATCTTGACAGAAAAAAACAGAAATTTAGAAATTTTTGCATATTTATTAAAAAACAAAAACTGAAATATCACATGGTCATAAGTATTCAGACCCTTTGTTCAGTATTTAGTAGAAGCACCCTTTTGATCTAATACAGCCATGAGTCGCTTTTGGGAAAGATGCAACAAGTTTCTCACATCTGGATTTGGGTATCCTCTGCCATTCCTCCTTGCAGATCCTCTCCAGTTCTGTCAGGTTGGATGGTAAACGTTGGTGGACAGTCATTTTCAGGTCTCTCCAGAGATGCTCAATTGGGTTTAAGTCAGGGCTCTGGCTGGGCCATTCAAGAACAGCCACAGAGTTGTTGTGAAGCCACTCCTTCGTTATTTTAGCGGTGTGCTTAGGGTCATTGTCTTGTTGGAAGGTAAACCTTCGGCCCAGTCTGAGGTCCAGAGCACTCTGGAAAAGGTTTTCGTCCAGGATATCCCTGTACTTGGCCGCATTCATCTTTCCCTCGATTGCAACCAGTCGTCCTGTCCCTGCAGCTGAAAAACACCCCCACAGCATGATGCTGCCACCACGCTTCACTGTTGAGACTGTATTGGACAGGTGATGAGCAGTGCCTGGTTTTCTCCACACATACCGCTTAGAATTAAGGCCAAAAAAGTTCTATCTTGGTCTCATCAGACCAGAGGATTTTATTTATCACCATCTTGGAGTCCTTCAGGTGTTTTTTTAGCAAACTCCATGCGGGCTTTCATGTGTCTTGCACTGAGGAGAGGCTTCCTTCGGGCCACTCTGCCATAAAGCCCCGACTGGTCGATTGCTGCAGTGATGGTTGACTTACTACAACTTTCTCCCATCTCCGACTGCATCTCTGGGCTTAGCCACAGTGACCATTGGGTTCTTCTTTGCCTCTCTCACCAAGGCTCTTCTCCCCGATAGCTCAGTTTGGCCGGACGGCCAGCTCTAGGAAGGGTTCTGGTCGTCCCAAACGTCTTCCATTTGAGGATTATGGAGGCCACTGTGCTCTTAGGAACCTTAAGTGCAGCAGAAATTTTTTTGTAACCTTGACCAGATCTGTGCCTTGCCACAATTCTGTCTCTGAGCTCTTCAGGCAGTTCCTTTGACCTCATGATTGTCATTTGCTCTGACATGCACTGTGAGCTGTAAGGTCTTATATAGACAGGTGTGTGGCTTTCCTAATCAAGTCCAATCAGTATAATCAAACACAGCTGGACTCCAATGAAGGTGTAGAACCATCTCAAGGATGATCAGAAGAAATAGACAGCACCTGAGTTACATATGAGGGTCACGGCAAAGGGTCTGAATACATATGACCATGTGATATTTCAGTTTTTGTTTTTTAATAAATATGCAAAAATTTCTAAATTTCTGTTTTTTTCTGTCAAGATGGGTTGCTGAGTGTACATTACTGAGAAATAAAATGAACTTTTTGATTTTTGGAAAAAGGCTGCAATGAAACAAAGAGTGAAAAATTTAAAGTGGTCTGAATACTTTCCGTACCCACTGTATATTGCTTAATCTAATTACTAAGCAACACCAGGGCCACAAGGGACTGTCCTCTCTCCCTTCCACATACACAGTCATACCATCTTCAGAAGTTTTCTGATGACTCTGCTGTGGTTGGATGTATCAGCGAGGGTGACGTGGCTGAGTACAGAGCTGTGGTGGGGGACTTTGTCACATGGAGGGAGCAGAACCATCTACAGCTCAACGTGACAAAGACTAAGGAGCTGGTGGTGGATCTAAGGAGAGCCAAGGTAGTGAGCCCTGTTTCCATCCAGGGGGTCAGTGTGGACATTGTGGAGGACTACATATACCTGGGAGTGCACTTGGACAATAATCTGGACTGGGCCAAGAACACTCAAGCCCTCTACAGGAAGGGCCAAAGCCGTCTCTATTTTCTGAGGAGGCTGAGGTCCTTCAACATCTGCAGGACGATGCTGAGGATGTTTTGAGTCTGTGGTGGCCAGTGCTATCCTCTTTGCTGTTGCATGCTGGGGCAGCAGGCTGAGGGTAGCGGACGCCAACAGACTCAACAAACTGATTCGCAAGGCCAGTGACGTTGTGGGGGTGGATCTGGACTCTCTGCTGGTGGTGTCAGAGAAGAGGACACTGTCCAAACTACATGCCATCTTGGACAATGTCTTGCACCCACTCCATGGCTTGCTGCTCATTCACAGGAGCACTTTCAGTGATGGACTCATTCTACCAAAATGCACCACAGAGCGCGCCGAAGGAAGTCATTCTTGCCTGTGGCCATCAAACTTTATAACTCCTCCCTCTAAGTGTCTGACACACACACACTTAGAGAGGCTGAAACTGGACAATAATATCTGTTTTGTGCAACAACACTGGCCTGAAATGTGTGCAATACTCAGCTGACACTATTATTATTATAATTATTATTTTCACCATTGCAACTCCTTAATTATGTAAATACTGTATCATAACATTCCTTTAACTATGTAAATACCGTACATATCCACTCTCCTTATATTTCTTTATTTATATTTCTACTCTGATATTTATACTATTTGTGCAACTGCAACACAGAGTTTCCCTTCGGGGATCAATAAAGTATTTCTGATTCTGATAATTACAAATTATTATAATGAAGTTCACTGCTTGACGTGGGGCTAGAGGTGTCAGCGGGTTAGCCTCTGCCATAAGAGGAGAAATTTGGGTAACACTTTATAATAACTACACGCTATAAAGCATTACTTAAGCATTAGTAAATTAGGAATTCATCATTTATAAAGCATTATTCATACATTAATACCCATTAGTAAGTCATTTATAAGCACAGTTATAAATATTTTATTCTTTATTATCTACACACTATTAACATGTTGTATTCTTTATTAATAAGCTCATCTACAATGTGCTTAATAATTGTATTTTCATACTTTATATATGATCATGTCACTATTTATAAATTAAGTATTATTTTAATGACAAACCATTTATGTATGAGTTGTTAATGGTTCATAAGATCATTTGGAAAGTGTAAGAATTATTACATAAGTGCCTATTTTTTTATACTCTCCTGAGGAAGAATATAAACAATCTCAGCATAACTTGTAAATTTACTAGTGGCAAAACTCAAAGGATGCTGCTAAGACAACCTGAAAGATGCCCCAGCTAATGTTACTGGTGGCAGGGAAAAGCCTCACCGTTACAGGCGTGGTACTGTTTCTCTGAACTCCTCATCAAAACTCCGACCTGCGCTTCCAGAGATCTGCTGTGACGGGACCAGCAAAGGGTTGCTTGGATGTTCTTTTGAAGGACCCCCCCCCCCCCAGTGCTTTGATCAACCACTAACTTGAAATGACATGTAATTATTTAGAAATGGTCTAATGCAGTGCACGTGTTCATAGATGTTTTATAACACTTATTAATACTACAATTCATGATAATTCAGGTAGTTACAAAGCATTAACTACCTGTTAGTAAGGACTTAGTGAGAGCTCATCTAAAGTGAGGACTATCTATGCCTCATTAAGCATTTACAAATGAAATCTAAAGGCAATAGATATTCTCTAGACATTTGTTAATAAAGTATTTCATGATTAATTCAGGTAGTTACAAAGCATTAACTACCTGTTAGTAAGGACTTAGTGAGAGCTCATCTAAAGTGAGGACTATCTATGCCTCATTAAGCATTTACAAAGGATATTGTAACACAAATCAGTTATCTTCTGAACAGAAAAAAGGAAAAAGACAACATAAAGTGATATACAACATATCAATTATTTATTACAAAACATCTCAGCCATTCGTCAGCAATCTTCTCCTTTTGCCACTCTACCCTCAGCTTAAACATCTCCAACTCATTGGATTTTTGCTTAAGTGCAGCTGTGCAGTAGGTACCATGGCGGAACCTGAAATAAAATAATTTTCATTATTGAATGAATCTAAAAACATTATTTCAATCTTATTTGCTATTCAAAATGTATTAATTAAATGTATTAATGTATATTGTCTGCTATGTAGCAGAAGGGAGTTCAAAACTCACCTTCACTCCTAACTTGTTATATTTTGACAGTAAACCTACCTACAAACACCCACACTACACGTTGTTGGCAAAGAATAGATACAGTAAAGAACATATTTTTACTGGCCCGTTTCCATAACACTTTTACTTAAATAAACATATACCCATTGTTTCATTAAAAAAAACAAATACGTGTTATTATTTTCTAGGCAAAAAGAGAGGGAGGAATTTGTCACATATGATGATTGACGGTCAGCTATACTCGGAGGCTGTGTTCGGTCTTATTCGGGCGGCGTTCACTGAGAGGCTATAGAACGCGGTTTTGTTGCCTGTTTGCCCGGCTCCGCTCCCATTCCCTGCTGGTCCACCCCGCCCCGGTCTGAAAACCTCTAGTGACAGTGCTTGAATAAAAGTGTAACACAAAAAATACTCACCACTAATGACATATCTCCTCCAATGTGTTCATGCCCTCGGTTTTCTTTTTGCCCCGGGTCCGCATCCCTTTTTATTTTTTTTCGACGTTGTCCATGCTTCGGCTATTTAGCGTAACTTTGGCGGTCGTTTTCTTGGTCGCACGTTGATGACGTATTGAACGCGGGACCATAGACGCAAGTTTGCAGAGCGGCACATTGCAGAGCAGACTATTGGATTGCAAACCACTACCATTCAAAAGCAAATCTTTTGCAAAAAATGACTAGGTTCACAAGGCTAAAAAAGCTTATTAATGATGACCCGAAAAGAACCAAAGACACGGCAAAACAGTTTATGCAGCCGTGTTTTGATTGTTTTTTTTCTCCTAATTTACTAATGCTTAACTAATGCTTAAAAATTAAGTTAAAACATTTATAACTGTGCTTATAAATGATTTACTAATGGGTATTAATGTATGAATAATGCTTTATAAATGATGAATTCCTAATTTACTAATGCTTTTAGTAATGCTTAAAAATGTGAAGTTAAAACATTTATAACTGTGCTTATAAATGACTTACTAATGGGTATTAATGTATGAATAATGCTTTATAAATGATGAATTCCTAATTTACTAATGCTTAAGTAATGCTTTATAGCGTGTAGTTATTATAAAGTGTTACCGAAATTTGACTACCACTAATTCCAAAGTTGTTTTATTTATGCCCTGTGTTCTCAGTTGGCTTGCTAACATTAGCCACTAGTCCACCTACAGTCAGGATAACCTGGTTTTGTTCAGAGTTGGTGTGTGTGTGTGTGTGTGTGTGTGTGTGTGTGTGTGTGTGTGTGTGAGAACCCCAGCGGTGTGTTGCCGGGGTTAAGCTAATGTTAGCTGTTGATGGCCAGTGAGAAATACCTCAAACAGGAAAAAAAACATTGTCTGCTTAATGTATCATTGTTTATTTCTACAAGTGTTAAAATACAGAAGATTTAACATGAGGGTGTGGAGGCTTTAGAGTTGTTTAAATCCCATCTGACGTAGCTGATGACAGAGTAACGGAAGTAACAAGTGGTGTAAATTCTTTTTCTGTTGATTAATTAGTAAAGTACATATACACGAAAATATTACATTACAATAAAATATGTTAGTTAAGTAAATCTGTATAGAAAGTCTAACGCTGTGATGGAGGATTTTCCCCTTTTTAGTCTAATTGTAATTCCCAGCGGCCTTCACTTCTGTAGCAGCATTCGTGCAATAAAGGGAGGTACGTACAGAGTAGATGAAGGGCTTCACTGAAGTTTTTTTTCCTAGAAATCTGATGGGTGTGATTATCGATATGAATTCTCAGTGATTTATAACACAGAAAACCTCTAAAAAGCAAACTGCCAGTGCTCGGCTACTGCAAAGTCGCCCACTGGCAGCAGACCAAACCTGGCAGTCGGCTGTAATGTGCACCGACTCTGCAGCCCGCTTTGATCTCACACAGAGCACCCCAGAGAACACCTAATGCTAAAGCTGTGTGTTCTTAAAGAGTTTTTTTTTCAGGCAAACTGTGTGCAGGAGCTGTAATGTCTTAAACTTTGACTTTCTCTATCATAATTCCTGCCACAATGAAAAGAAACAGACAGCGGCTTGAAGGAACTTTTATTTCATCGTTTAAGTTATGTAATGAAGACTAGCGGGAACAATGAATCAATATGAAAAATACAATGCATTGAAAGGATGAAAGATAAAAAAGGAGAAAGAAATGACATCATGTAGGACCAGTTTGTGTCTAAAAGTTGAAGTAATAAGCCTTAGGAGCAACTCCCTGAAGAAGCAACAGAATCTCTAAAACAGAAATCATGTTACACTGAAACTTTCCATTTAAACCCAATGAAATAGTTATATTTATAGCATCTCTTTTACAAGGCAAAGCCCACCAATCCTATTGAATTACTGCCTTTAAATTAATAATTAATTTACACAAAATCATTAAACAGACACACATCTGCAACTTTTTCAGCTGTAAATTAGTCTAGTGTGCAATATATGCACACATGCTATATATTTTCTGTGATTCTGTGTGTGAGCAACTAGGCGATTAAAAAGGTGTTGCATTTTCACCAGGACAAGTAAACATGAAGGGAAGTTTTGCCTGTCGGGAGGCTTCCTTCCTCCCTTGTTGCCATGCTTTTTTACTGTGTCTGCAAGGCTCAATATTCTGCCCTCAAAAGTAACCTTTTAGATGTCGATAAATGGTGAGGGCCAAATCAAGACAGAGCAGGGAAGGATACAGTTGACTTGCACTTGCCCCAAAAGTTGTGAGCCACCTTAAGTTCCAATGAGATGCTCAAACTACGGTCAAGCGGATTCTATAAACTAGCTAGAAACCCTATAAAGCAAGTTGTGTAGTAGTACCCCAAGTACGGCCAATAAGGAAAAATAGTGTTACAAAAATAAATGGAATTAAAGAAAGCTAAAAAAACACTTTCACAAAATAAAAGTAATTGACGTGAGAGGCACAAAGATCACATAAGATCTTTTTCCTAATGGCCTAAAAACAAATCATTCCTGAAGGCATCCTAAAGACATCCACCCTACTCCCTCAGTTTTCCTCATGCTCTCCTCCACAAATTGGAACATACCAACTTTATCAAGCAGAGGTGGCTCAGGTGACTAGTCAGTGTAAAAGCTTAATACAGCCAACATGAATATATCGAACACTAGACATTTACACATTTTATATATACAATTAACATCAAAATATGAGGAATGTTAGGATAACAGAAGATTGAATATTGTGATCATTAACAGAATATATTAACTCGATAAACATATACAGGTAACATTTAAGGTTTGTCTTTGAGGGTTAAAATAGGTAGCTCCAGTGACGGCAGCCATACACTCGTCACAGCAAGTTATACAATTAGCTGAACTTAAAAAGGTCTAAGGGTCTTTCATAATCAATGTCTTGTTTCCTCCCTGACAAAAAAAAAAAAAAAAAAAAAAAAAAAAAAAAAAAAATCGATGGATGGCCCATCATGAAATCTGTGCTACTGTACTGTCGGGGCATGACAGCGAGAACATTTGATTATCGGCCACCAGGTGAAGGACCTTCGGACGGCTTTCTGAAGGATGGATGGCCTTTTGAAACTGAAGCATCCCAGATTCTGAAAGCAGCTCAGTATGGACCATCCTGTTTCTGGAAAGACAATGTCATTTTTGAATTGCTTGTACGTTTTCAATGTGAGCACAAAATATAAAATATTTTATCTGTATTATATAATGGTGGTGGTAGAAATCTTAGACCAATAGCTAAGCAGATAAAACTAAAATTATAGAATCAATGTGGAAGCCTAAGAGAGAAAAAGAAACTTAACATTAAATTTAATATGCATGATCTTGCAGACTTGCATCGGTTGCATGGATACAGTTCCATTCACACTGTAATTTATGATTTCCTGATCCATAAATATTTACTTGGGTCAGGAAAATATCAGGGGTTAGCTTAAAATTAGTCACATAAAACTGCTAAAGTGACGTAACATGACGTATAGGACGTCATTGCGTCAGGGACTAAAACTCAATAATTTAATTTTAAAATGACAGGTGACTTTTAGTTTCACACAAACCCCGGTTTCCTGAGTGAACGTTTTTGTTTGACCCATCCACCACCCCAACCTGCCTCTTTACACGGAATATGACACTTATACTTTGTCAAATCACTTCCTTGTTTGTGTCACAACCCGCCGCTTGGGGGAGTGTTCTAAACTAAGGTATACCAGTAGTAAATCTTTCCACTGACAAACAGGACACTAAACAGCTCTGCTAAAATGTAACTCTTTTATTCTAAAAAGTTAAAACTAGCGAAAAAACAGATAATTAAAAGACACCATTAAAAGATTAAAATTCAAGTACTAAAACTAAATATGCTAGAAATAATGTCCTTATCGCTCGTGTCCAACGTTCTTTACAGTCCGTGGCAGTGGTTATGCTAAGGACGGCCGCATCCCACTCCGGGAAACCTGGGCTCTTCCTTTGCTGGTCCGCGTAGTGCCTTACGTTCCTCCTTGGCTGACGCTGGGAGAGAACAGAGAGAGAGCTCTCAGTAAACAGATCACAAAGTAGTTATTTTGCCCACACACTCTCCGAGGGTAACTGGCAGACTTCCCTTTACTTATCTGCGTTGAACTCCTCATTTGGGTGGCTGCAGTCCCCCCTGTACTTTGGGCTCTAAGGGCGTAATCTGGTCTGCACCACCCAGAGTTCACCCCGCCGGACGGCTTGTCCCACCGGGCACTTCTCCAACCCGACCGCTCGTCTCGGCTACCACTACCCTCCGTGTCACTCGGTCTCTCTTCCGCTCTGCTCCGCTCGGTTCTGCTCCTCAGCGCCCCCTCCTTCATTCATCCTCTTGGTTTCTTTGGCCTCTGGTTCTCTTGCTCCGTTTCGGCATCGCCCCACCACCTCCACCTGGGCACGGCCCGAGCTTTGTCGGTGCATGAGCTGCTTCAGCTGTTCCCGCCCTTTGGCCCTCTGAGTCCCCCTGCTCCTTAGGGTCACATCTTCTCTGTCTGCTCTGCGCTCCTGCTCCTGTTCTGTCGCCACCGTTTCTCCTCTTTTTCCTCTGTTCTCCTACTGCATTCCTGCTCTCCTTTTCACAGCCTCCACTCAACCACACCTGCTCTCATTAAGTCCAGGTGTCTTCACTTGTCTTTGCCTGAGCTCGTTAAGTCTGAGCGACAATAAAAAAGGGGGAGGGGCTCCAGCCTTGTCAAAGATAAAACACAACCTAGTCCATGCAATAAAACTATAATAAAACCAGAACATGCAACAATAGAAAACATGCAGACACCAAATAGCGAAACACATGCAATAAATACAAAAGAATCATGGCAACACGCATGCAGGCATTTTAACAGTAAAATCCACTTTTGACATTTGCTCTTGCGATAATAACTTCAGCTTCAGCCTCCTAACAGGAAACGTAGTTGTGGGTCGCTATGAGCTGCTTGCATAATCGACCCATTCGGTCGTTTTCTGGGTGAGGACTGGCTGGATGATTCTTGTTTTTCAATCTTTAACCAACAGGTTGGATGCTTACCACAACTGTCCAACAAACATGCTTCTTGTGATCAACGACAGAGTCCCCAGGCTGGATTTTGACCGAGGATTTAACAGGACATCCCAGCTATGTGTGCATGATATATGCAAACCGATGCAGAATACAACACAGCCGACTTTTGCACAAGGGCTCAGACAGAAGTTACCCAACTGTGCTTGTAGTGTGACCACAGCCTAAATTGCTCTTTTCACACCTGTTTTTGAAAACCACTGGTGCAGTTTATTCTTCTCTTCAGCAATCAAACTGTAATAACTGATGGAGTTTGAGCTTGAAAGGTGCAACTCTGGCTCTGTTCAGGCTGGTTTGGGTTTACTGAGCCATGTTAACAAAAAAATATAAATAAAAACAAAAACCTTTTAACAGCTTTTATCCGTCCTCCGTAGCTGCTTGCTACCAGACAGTCCCTGACTGTCCCTGACCTACATGGGGCTCTTGTCACATCTCTCCTATAGCCCAGAGAAATGGAGTTTGACTCAGGCTGTTCTTGCTCTGAATCCTCCAGGGACTGTATTAAAAAGGCATCGCAGCAATGTTGACAGGAATACATTTATTGGGATTGTGTCTCCTTTCAACAGGCGGCTGGGGGTGGCGCTGGCTGCCACAGGTCGCCTTGGCTGGCTGGCAGGCCATTTGATATCCGTATCACCTGCACTGGATAGTCCCGCACCGGGCTGGTACTCAGGCGGGCCTCGCATCATGGAGTAGATGGAGATCAGATGGGTGCTGCTCTTTGATTTATTTTTAAATCATTTGAGCGCCAAAGCAACTTTTCGGCAAATAAATCTCCAACCAGCAGTTACCGTTTTTCTTTTCTCCTCTTGCTTTTTGACAAGCTTTGCAGTAATTGCCCTGCTGCAAGACTTTCACAATATGAATGAGGAGGTAGCGTCATAATTCCTGCACTCAAATGCTGCGTTGGGTTTTAAAGCATTAAACCATCTACTTGGGATGCCATTTCAGCTTTTTTTGCATCATTCAGTTGGCGGTGGGACATTTCACTACGTTGTATATTTCTCATGGTTTGCAGCACCTGCAAAACCTCATAAAATGGAAGAACAGTTATTGTGACTGTAGAGCTATCAATCATTGTTTTTACTGCAAATAAACACTTCTACAGTCCCATCTAAAAACGGGGATTATAGGGTTTGTAGTTGTAGTTTTTTTTGTGTCCAAAAAACTACAGCTCGAAAAAACCCTCCTTCCTTCCATTAGATCTTTCAACAACGGCAAGTGTTAAGTAATGTCTTTAAGGCTAAACATCACTCCACTGTTTGCTGTCTTACCAATTACATACACACAAAGCTGTAAGCCATGTTTGAAGTGAGACGTGGTTGTATGAATATTTCAGTGACTCATGGTGACACTAGAGGCAATATCAGGGAATCGCCAAAATCATTAAGATAGTCTACATGAAATAGTATCTGAGTTCATCTAATAGTTGTTTTGATATTTCAGTCTGGCCCAAAGTGGCCCGACATTGCCATCCCTAGAGCCAGGTAGCGAGTGAGACTAAAAATCACAAGCCTCTGAGATCATCATGGATTTTATTTAATACTCTGCAAACATCTTTGGACCACAAAGAAGAATGCTTTTAAAAAGATTTTTTTATCTGATATAAATGCCGTTAGTGACTGATTGCATTGTGTTGACTGATTATCAAATGCTAGCAAATTAAGTCTGTAAACTAGTGCTGATGTTGTAACCATTTGCCGACTTTGATCACTCCATGTTTGACTGCCAGAAAAACTGACCCATTTTCCTGCCTTAGATTTTTGACCAAGGAATCTCTACCAGGATAATTAAGGATGTATTGAACAACTGATCAGTAAATCAATGTGTGATGCCTGTGCCTTTGTGCGTACTAGAGCCACTACTTCGTGCTTTTTCAGGGGTCCATGTTGCTGCCACTAGTGTCATCCAGCCAAACGCAACTTAACAAGGAAACACAACAGGATTCAAGTAAACAGCTTAGAACCTGCTGATTGTGATGCACCAAAGACCTTTCCTTTAATAATGTGATTTCAGAGTGAATTTTCCCATTAGAAGCATAATGGCTCTTTATGAGTTTTTGTCATTGCATTTCACCTTAAAGGCCCTGCAGCATTATGCAAACAAGGTTAGGATGAAATCTGACTCTGACACCTATTCTGACAGCAAAGTCATTACTAGGAGATTATGAATCAAACATTTAGTCCACAGTCAGGTTTATGAGATGGATTGCTAAGGGCTCCTCGACTCTTTTGCATTTAAATAACCTCCAGTGGCCCACTCAAACACTCTGCTTTATTAGCGCTCATCCAGACTAACGATGTAGAACACCCTATTAATTGCTAAAAATCGCAGGCTTCGGTTCCTATGTCGCTCTTCCATCCTACTTTTGGCTTTCGCGGGCGAGACATATCTGTTGACATGGTGATCAAAGCCGAGCACTGATGGCACCACTTCAGGAAGGTTAGGCTCAGAGGATCAAGGGTCTTTATCACAGAGGAAGCCTCTGATTTTAAAGCAGTGAATCAGCTGAGCTTCCTCTCTCTGGCTCTGCTCAGTGTTTGGTTTCGAATCAAATATCCAAACACAACATGAGATCCAATAAAAAATGTTTTGATCCCTGTTGGGGATTAGGGACAATGCAGTGACAACACTCATTGTATTCAACACTTAAACACTACAAGAACAAAAACACGAAAGTAAGACTTACACTCACAATAAATTAAAGTAATAAGCGACATTGAACACAAGCGCTATACACTATATATGGAGCACCAAATTGTTCAATATTACTAAAAATAAATATTTTTACTTGTAAAATAAACGGTACACAAACACTCTCTCCTTTGCACATGCTAACTACCTAGCGGCTACTAGCTAGAACTTGGATTATTACTCAGCATGAAACTAAAGAGTTAGTGTTAAAGGCAGCCACTCTGGCCAGGAACACACCGTCCGCTAAAGCGCCGCAAATAGCCGGGAATTGAGATACGTGCCAAAACGGTGACTACGTCTGTCCGTCCTTCGGTTTCTCTCTCCGTGTGTCTAATCAGACGCAGCTAAAATCACCATAAACCTGGGTGTTTTATTTAGAAATGTATTTCATTTATTTTTTTGTAAAGTGTACAACTACACTATGGCATTTTCCGTATGTAATTACCTGCCTGTCTTGACACGTTCGCTCACGGCTCTCACGAAAGAAATAGAGGAGACATTGAAACAATCGCTGCAGCACATGGGTCGGACAGATTAGATAACATGGGCGCCGAAATGAAAATGGCGCTGCTTCACACAGCGCTTTAAAGCTATTCACACCACTTCAGGATGCGGCATGTTTCTGGTGTAACTGGTGTTCTGGTGTTTTTCAGAGAAAGACACTACTTTCTCTGTGGTTTCGCCAGCCAAGAGGATCCACCTAGCTAGCTGTCAGTAAGCTTCCATTCAGACCTGGCATTAACAGCTCTAAGATTTGAATGCACCCAAGACACATTGTCACAGAAGGCAGAAGGGAGCATATGATTGGCTAAAAGATGAAACAGGTGACTGATTACAACTCCAATGTCATAAATGAATTGACTTTTGAACACCAATAAAAGGATAATGAAATAATTACTTGAGTTAGTTGATTCAGTTTTATTTAGTTAATAAGATGTTATAAGATGTAATGGACTAGTTGACTATATGAAATGAATAGACATATTTGTAAATTGTGTAAAATCTATGAATGAAACAAATGTTTAAGACGAAATTAACAAACAGAATTATTTATTTATTCAATACTGACCACTTTGGGTCTCCATACCACTAAAGCTAAAACTATCCTAAACCAAATCAGATACTATTTGAAGCTGTGACCTGTTCAAATATTTGAAATTGATATGAAGGAGAATATGTTACCAAGGTGCTGCATGATCTCATTCTACATCCTGATCAATATTACATCCTCGTTAGCGAGACAAATTATCCCTGGTCTCAGTGTACGGCTGTCCCGCTGTTGAAATGCTCTGCCTCTCTCCTTAGGCCAGCTCGTTTCTAATCACACCTAAAAGGGGAATTTTGATTGAGATTAATTGCATCCCTTGAAACCCTGGCTCCCACCTGCCAGTGTGGGCTCTCGCCACCCATCCTGCCCCTGAGAGTATCAGTTTAACCCGGGTAAAACACGAGATGGCTGCCAGGGAGGAGGAAGGGAGCTCTGGAATCAAGCACAGAGTGGTGTGACAGTAATGCACAACGGGGAGTATCGCTGATGGATTTTGGAAATTTGAGTGAACGTTTGTGTGTGTGTGTGTGTGTGTGTGTGTGTGTGTGTGTGCATGTGCCTGTGTGTAAAGTTGCTCTTTTCCCCCACTACTTCACATACTACGCTTGAGTGGCTGGATCTGACAGCCCAGCTTCCCAGGATTCCCGTGTGGCTGACCTCTTGAGGTTGGAGGGTCTTGTTGCCATGTAACCGCACCAAGCAGGATGGCTTTTTCCCATCTGAGTAGTGAGGGTGCAATCACACCTGTTATTCATTTATTTTAGTCTAGATCTCACCAGAAAAGTTCAGTTTTGGGCTTTTTGTGTAATTTAGTTTGACACTGATCAATTACAAGCCAAGAAGGGCTCACCAACATGACTCCAGCTCATTCATTGGACAGTTTTGGTGACAGATGGACTGTATTTTAATTAAATAAACTTGAAATGAATTCTCACATTTGCATATTATGTAATTTTAGCATAAAGATGCTGAGAGACTGAGAAGTTTTTTTTACTACTGAAGGGATTTCTCTTTCAGAAATTGTATGTTTTCTTTTGGCCACAAATTTTCTCCTGAAGGGAACGTAAACATTGACAAATCCGGGTTTGGTGTGCTTTTCTGAAGCTTCAGGTACCAAAGCAAGGCAGCTTTATTTGTATAGCATATTTCAGCAACAGGGCAATTCAAAGTGCTTTACACAAAAACAGTTAAAAAATAAAAACACAAGAATTAAAGTTACAGTGCAGTATAAGAAATTAAACATTAAAGAAATGAACAACCATTTAAAGAAAGGCAACATCAAAAAAGGTCCAGCTTACTGTGTTTTATTGCTCATTTGTTTTGTTTGGCCTTATTCGGGTTGGTTCTTTGCTTGGCATGTCATGCTGGTTGGCTTTTTTCATATTCTCTTTGCATACGGTTTGGTCCTTTTTATTTATTTAATGGCCTTTTTATCAGATTATTTTGTGTCTTTTCAGTTTGAATCCATAACTATCAGGCATCGTCATATCACATGTCATTTGGAATACTGTTTTTCCGGTTTAACCCACTCATTTCATGCTGCAGGATCTCTTGCAAATTGAATTGCAGGCCTCAAGGCTCCCATGTTACTCCAGAGTGAAGACCCTTAACTGTAGTTGTGTCTCGGGGCACTGCGGATTGATGAATCTGTAGCAAATTAAAAAATGCAATTTTTTTGTTGTGCCAAACACTCATTTACTCCACAGCATAAAATCAGAGCAACACATGTCTTTGCAAGATTCTATGTGTCCAACACGCATGGGGTTTGCATCTGGGTTTGCATCTGGTTTTGCATCCCTTCTACACTCTGCTGTGCCTTGTAATGCCTTGCTATGCCATGAACTACTACAAACTACTATTTTTAGTCACTATTCCATTATATTTTACTGTGACTGTTATTGCCACTCTTTATTTCCTCCCCAACCGGCCGTCAGACACCATCTACCAAGAGCCTTGTCTGTCCGAGGTTTCTTCCTAAAAGGGAGTTTTTCCTCGCCACTGTTGCTTGCTCTGGAGGGTACTACTAGAACTGTTGGGTTCTTGTAAATTATGTGGTCTAGACTTACTCAATATGTAAAGTGTCTCAAAATAACTCTTGTTATGAATTGATACTACATTGAACATTGAATTGAATTGCATCTTTGGTCGACCTGCTTGGTCCACATGTTATACAAATTTGATCAAAGTTGTCAAATGACGGTAAAATACAATAGCAGTCCTCTTTTTGCTCAATTGCTAAACAAATGAAAACGTTATGACCCTACCTTAAACTTTTGAGGCCATTTGATGTAGTTGGTTGGGACTCTGAGTCCCAATGAACCACACCACAGTTCTCTTCTTAGAAAACTCAAACTCTCATTTTCAGGGCTCTCTGTGTTGTCATTTGCTTGAAATTGCAGCAGTCTCAGCTGAACAAAGTAAAAAGGAAACACCGCAGAGTTCAGAAAACATCCTGGCTGTGAACACAGCCTGTGTGTGCTGCTTAAACCAAACACACACCAACCAAAATAGACTTGCTGAACCCTGACTGACGACTGAACAAGAATGAGATAAAAAGGGACGTGGCAGAAAACTAATATGAGATATATCCGCGCTCAGATTGTTGTTCATGTCTGTTACTTGTCACAATCTTTGTAACCTCTGACCGGCATAATCTTTTAATATCTGAAGGCGAAGCTGGGGGTCAGTCCCACTGCAATGGGGAAAATGTGAGACAGAGGCACTATTCCTTTTTGGAGTCTTATCACCGACCCCATTTCACCCTCGGAAAATAAAACCAAAAACACACACGCAAGGAAGACACCCACACACATCAAATGCTGCAAAGAATTATCCAGCAGTCCAGCTAAAAACATATTTCTTAATTCTATTTTCTTTTCCTTTTTCATTTTACTACACAAAGTAATTTGCATGTAAAGTGCCTTAACTTCCAAACTCTTACTGGGTTTTTATTTTGGCTGCAGGGTAGGTAGACATTATCTCTTTCCCCCTCTCTCACAGAGATGAACACAGTTGCCCATCCGGAAATCCAGCTTCTAAAAATGTGCGCATGTTTCTGTCAAACCTCTGGTGTGGGACGGTGAAGAGATAGCCAGGCGAGGGTTTAAGGAAGCTGATGCAGCTATCTCTAAGCCTTCAATCACACTGCTCATATGTATCTGTTCTGGGAGGAAACCAGTATGCCAGTATACACTGAACAATGTGAGAAAGATTCACATGAGAAACCACAGCAAAATAAGTCACAGCCATGTTGTAGCTGTGCTATATCCCCAAACAGTCAAGTCGCAGAGCTATGGTCTTTCCCCCAAAAAATAAAGCAACCTACACACGAAAAGTGGCACCAGTTTTGGGCCAAAGCTTGATTTAAACTCAGAATTTTCACTGCTTTTTTATCCATGTGTGTAAGTTGAATAAATGTACAGCAGCACACAGTCCATATGTTATTTAGACATTACACAGATTATGAAAAAGAGAAAACATTGAAAGACTTGCGTAAACCCAATTTGCCTGGGGGAATTACAGCCTGACCAGTAGAATCAAATCGCTATCAAGTACCAACTGTTAACTGCTTTCCCATTGTTAAAGGATACTTCTAGGCTATTACAACTTGGATTATAGGTTTTTTGCCATCATCTTTTCTGTCAGATGTTATTGTAATTTGGTACAATAACATCTGCTAACAAATTGCTAGCTAACTGTTTCCTGTTGTACGCATCAGCAAAAACACGGTAACCAGCGTCTCAGGGAAATAGCTGGCTCTTTAGCCGCTTATTTTGTTCGATAACTAGTCACTTTGCTCCGTAGTGGTGAGGTAAACTGCACAGTTATGGTGATTATTTTCTGTGGGTTTGTCACTACAAACCCTTTTTTACATAGATAAGTGCAGCTTTAAGTTTGTAATGTTCCCCATATTAATAATACTTTGGCAACAACATTATGAAAACTAGATTAAGTGACTTAACAAAACATTAAAGTAGGTTTTGGCTCTTATACAGTATTCCCAATCAGACTGCTGTTTTGTAACCGAGTAAACAAAAGAAATCTGTGTAGAGACACAGGTTCAGAATGCATGGCTATGTGGCTAATTTCTTAAGGCACATATAAGGATCTTGTGGCATGCGACCTGCAGGAGTATTTTAGCGTTTCCTTGACAATAACTGAGATGGAGGTGGCGGATGAGATAAAGAGAGAGCTATTGGTTTTGCCATTTTTTTCATTCTCTCTGGCACTATCATCAGTTGATTCAGTCATACATTCTTCTGTGGAAAAAAATGTTTTCAAGGACTAGAGGCCCACAGCAGGGCAGTTTTAGGGTTTCAGACGAGCCACAGTGGGAGAACAGAAACGATTTTCACATTTTTAGGTTTTATGTCTTACATGAACAAACAACTCTGAACAATGTTTGGGATGTGGCATTTTCTGATGTTTTCCTCATGATGTTCTCCAGTGTAAAGTACCAATATTTAAAGGACACAAAGTATCAAATCCAATCCATGCCTGTGTCAGGGCATAAACTCGTACGACAAATGTATTTTTACATTCCCAAGCTGTGGATAAAATCCGAGGCCCGAGGTCATGTTGACTGAGATGGAAATTTGTCCACGACAAGCGTAACGCGGTGTTGTTAAACTGGCCGAGTTCCCTCTCCTCCATCACTTATTTAGATTAAAGCCTCCTGTGTGCTTTTTTTCTTCACCTTGCATGGCTAACCCAAGCATCAGCAAAAAAGCACATTTTATCACTCCCATGGCTTTGCTAGGAAATCATTCACCTATATAATTACGAATCGACAAAAGGCAATTTGTACAGTATCTGATTGCAGGTGAAAGACGCATAGGAATCAATATCCGTCTTTTCTTGTAGAATCAAGGTCTTATGGGTGTTCTTTGTCCCTGCTCAGACACACATACTGTATGTTCCTATTTTCTCGCTCATCACAATTTATTTTTCGGTCTGTTTTTTTGGTTATATTTTGTTCTGTTTTCAATTTATTCTGCTTGTTCATCTGATTCTTCCTCTGCCCCCACTCTATATTACATTCCCTCAACCCAACTCAGCCACAGATTTTGATCTCAACTCTATTTTCCACCGGGCACGTCAGCGCTGCGTTCAGGATGCTCTGCAAGCAATCGCTGCCATTCAAATCAAAGCCTGATATTCCACCAGTCACGCCACGGCGCGTCCCAGAAGCATGCGTGAAGCGGCTTCCCACTTCGTTAAGGTCTATTTTTGCGCAAGGAAGTGAAACGGCGAGAGTATTCATTCAATTTACCAAAGTTTATGTCTCCTTTACAAGACTACGTACAACGAGATTAATTTTGGAGGTTGACAAACTTAATACAACATCACAGATCTTTTTTATGAGGACCACAACAGAAAAGATAAGGCATGTAGTTAAATAACAGGAGTGCTTAGAGTGAAAGGTAGATACTAGCTTAATATGTGATTTTTCTGTAAAGAGACAACAATATCGGCGAGTCGGGAAGCAAGACGCTCTGCTTCTGAGAGGCTCCCAGTGTGATATGGCGCAGTGTGGACGGAACAAAACCGGAGCTCAGCCGGAACGCGGCACGGACACGCCCAGTGGAGAATCGGAGTAAGCAGTCCTTTGAGTGTTTCCACTCGTCTGTGTTAGGTTAAAAGGAAAATGGAGTTTGACAAAACTTAGTCACTAGCTTTTTGGGGACGCTTTTAGGCTGTAGAAGACAATGCGATGGTCTGTTAAATGCTCTTGGAGAAAGCTAATAAGTGAACCTTGTTGAATAAAAATAATTGCTCCACCCACTGAGTTATTAACAATTTCTGACTGAAACATTCCACCAGTAATGAAATGTGATTACTGAGAAACACTAGCTGGCATGTAGTCACTACAGCAAAGGATTTTGATGTTCAGGGGAAAAGTCAACACTTCATTAAAATGACTCATATTTACAATATTTATGGAATGAAAGAAGAAATCAATTATATTATTGATTTACTGTAGTTACATTTTTTATATTGTAAATTGTCTACTTTTGGTGATTCACGTACAGCACAAGTTTGTTTAATTTCCGACATCCTTTCAACAAAAGCTGTGCAAGCCTCGATGTGAACAAAACACAAGTGAGTAAGTGACATTGCTGTCACTTGCTGACAGCGTATCTCCCCGTGGTGAAGAGGAGACATGGCGTTTTGATGAAGTGCAGGTCTGAAATCGTTTGTACGTTGTTTCATGTAACCTTGCACTAGGTATGTGTTCAATTCCACAGGGTAGAACAGAATATTGCTGCTTTTAAACTGGGCACCCTTGTATGCACTGTGTGTAAATGTGTCATTGTATTGTAGGATGGAGAATACAATACTTGTGATTTGTGAGACAATAATAGCTTTTTAAAACAATACACACAAGGGGAAAACTCTAGCATGTAGGCGAAGTTCCTGGCTGCGGCCCGGGGTCAAATCTGACACGCGGGCTGTTGCTGCATGTTGTCCCTCTTCTCTCTCCCTCTTTCTAAAAAACAAAACACAAAAAAAACAACGCACACAAGACAAATTTCCCTGTGAAGAGACATCAACTGCAGATTGCTCTTTTATGAGAGAAAACGGCATCTTCTGGGCCTTGAAATGCACTCCTCTTATAATAACTTCTCAATTATATTATACTTTAGAAAACACTAGTTACAGAGTGCTTCAGAGAAAGACATTTTAAATAAACAGATTAGAAGAAATAAACTACCGCTGTGTATGTATGGTTTACATTCCCTAAAGCAGTTTGCAGTATATGCAATCGGATTTCAAACCTTGCTTGAAATTATCAGCTTCCATTTCTTTATGTGGGTGTCAGGTGATTGATACCAAGCAGAGAGTAACATTATGCAGTACTGATATGAAAACACTGTACTTGGCTCAGCGAATTAAGTATAAAACAAACTTTCTCCCTGTTTACCGTGATGGATTAGCTCATTTGGTTGAAACTGTTTTTCATACTGAACGAGTATGTGAACAGGAGTAAATGGCTTCTTCTGAAGGAAAACAAGCACTCACACAGAAGTGTACAGTGTCTCCAACAACGCTGACTGGAGTCGAGTATTCCTGCCAAACACCATAGTGATATTATCCTCCACACCCAAGCATGTAAACACTTTGAATAATTTACTTGTTCCTCATGTTTTCACTTGTTTGCATTCTCACTTTTGCAAGTTTAATAATGTCGGATGTTGTTTAGCTAATTTACTGACAGAAAATAGGACTGCAGCTGCTGCTAATGTCTGGCTTGTCCCGGTGAAGCAGAGCAACAAAGCAACTAGACTGAACAGTGGCAGCATTTTGTTTGAAAATCTCTGCTCAGAAATATACCACTGAGCAGCGAATATTATACGATATAGAGCTGAAATAAAGCTGATAGGAAGTTGAGTTAAGTGGGCGTGCACACACAGAGGTGATTCAGCAGTCACACCAACAGACGCTTGGTCAGATGCCTTTGGCGTTGTTATTGACGCTGATAGTCTCTTTTAGCGTCATATTTAAACGCGCGCGTGGTTGGAACTATTGCCGTCACTTTTGACGCAGTTAGGTTAAGGAAAAGGTTGTGGGTGGGCTTACCATGACACAAGGGAAGAACAGACGGTTGGGTTTAGGAAAAGAAGAACGGGACAACAGTGACAGTTGGGTTTAGGAAACGTGACACGTGGGACACAAGCCCCGGTCTCCTGGGTAAAAGTCCTGTGTTATTTAACCCATCCAACCTCCCTATGCAGATTTTCGGCTTTTCATACTACTCACTACCGGAGTCGCTCTTAGTGCTACGTCAACTTAAAACCCCGTATAGCTGCTACTCTCCCTGACGCGTTCAAACACGCTGAAGGGCGCTTTTTGCGTTGCTTCTGATGCTGACAGCCATTGTCCAAGCGTCCGTATTTTACGAGTTCAGAGTGAGAACGGGTTGGTATGACCTCAAACCTCTAACCCAAAAAACTATCTCATTTACTTTTCCTCATCGGAAGATGAATCCTTACTTTAATCCATACTTTGAGAAAATAACATACCCTCATCTATACCAAGATCATGACATAGCTATACATTTCTACATGAACAAATCCAGAATATATTATGCAAATTAACTCAGGCTGTAATATGTATCTACGTTATTTCACCATTTGATTTGTATAAATCAAACAAATTACATTGAGGAGCTACAGTATGTCTAGAAAAGGTCATAAGTGGTGATTGTCTTAAAGCTGCAGATGGTAACTTTTATAAAAACCTTTTTATATGATTTTTCAGATAATTTGTCTTGTGAACGACTGTCAGGATGTATAGTAGTGACAGCAAATTATGAGAAACTTATCACCAACTGAACCTTTTAATAGTTCCATATTTATCTGTATTGCAATAAAGAGTTAGCTATCTTATCTGTGTTATGTTTTCTTTGCCACCAAAAGTTTAAAGCAACAGTTTGACAATTTGAGACGTTGACGTCAAGACTCTAAAAAGTAATTTCCCCTGGCTTCTGTTAGCCACAAACTAGTTACAGCATTGTGTTAGACTATCACAATACTTTCTGTTGTAGTGAGCTTTACAGGTACTGCTGTATTTTTTAGATTAGATGGAGCCAGGCTAGCTGTTTCCCCCCATGCTTCTGCATACTTCATGCTAAAATAAGTTAATTTCCTCCTGGTTCGGTTTCATATTTAGCTCACATGAGATGGTATCCGTTTTTTCCTCTACCTCGCTGCAAGATAAGAAATATGCATATTTGTCAAACTATTCCTTTCATTGGTTCTTTCCAAGCAGACTGTTTCAAAGAAAATATAAAAAAGTGTATATAGGAAAGAGTTACGAACCCCGCCATTAATACGCAAATCGACTCAAGGGACAGGCATTGTAAAATGCTGTGATGCTGTACATTGGAGATTTGTTGCACAAACGTCTATGATGTTACCTGTCCCTATTTAAATATGAAAAATTGATTTTCTTTCCTAAATATTTTACTCACTTTGTGAAAAAAGCAAAGTAATGTTATGTGTTAGTACTTTTCTAAAAATATCAAGGTCAATTTCTTTTACTGGGAAATTGTCCTGAAAGATTTCTTTTCAAAATATTCAACAGCAACTTTATTTCTTTTTTTTTTTAACAGATGTTTTTGTTTTTTGTTTATAGTTCCATGTATACAATATCTAAAAAAGAAAGGATCCATGTACGAACAGATAAGTTGTGATGGGGCTTCCAACGGGTTGCAATCTTCCTCTTAGCAGCTGTAAGTCCAGCAAACACAGCATGTTTTTGAGCTTTAGAAAGCTGAAAGGCTGACAGGTCATTCAGAATTCAGAAGATTGACAGTAACAGGCACAGTAACAATAATCAAGGCAGATTTTTGGATGCAATATTGTTCCAGAACTGACCAACAGGAGAACGCTCCAAGAACGTGTGAAGCAACTTCATTTCCCAGGAACAGTGTCCTTTCTAGCCTAGATAATAATACTCACTGTGAATAGTTTTCTCTGGTAGAAGATGTTGTTTTGCCAATGGAAACTGTTGGTAAGGGTCCGAAGATTTTATTGTGGTGGAGGCAGACATCTGAGATGCATATCTAAAAACCAATCAAAACCAATATCTGCATGGACCCTCCTCACAGAAAGTGAGAAAATGTGTTGTTTTGTATGTTGGGTGACCCGTCCCCTGTAAATAAATAGGAAATGTGTCATTTCTAATCTGGGAAACATGGTACAATCCCCTTATTGTTTGCAACAAGCTAAACTAGCTGTGTGGGTGTGGATGTGTCTTTGGCTGTACCTGTGGCCACCTGTCATGGCTCTGTGCTGATATGGGACAGGATGAAGGTGACTGAGGATGACAGGCAGCCAAATGCCTTTTCACCAGGAGCTGATTTCTGAACGCAAATGCCCCGGTTTAGACAAATGGGAACGGGACGCAGCAATTACGTTGCAGCTGACCTTCATCACGTCTGTGATGGAGCTGTCACACGCTTCATGCTTGGCCCCTTTTACCTTTTCACAGTCCCACTGTTTCCACCTTTTATAGCTAAAGAGTCCAAAGGCAAAACATTTGGTCTGATTCTTAGTTAAGTAATCAGATTCGGAGGCTTGCTCATTTAGTGGATACATTTTTGGCAGTGGATTTTCTTAGTAAATAGGGTATTTCATGACAAATTTTGTCTAATTTTTCAATTGTTTTTCTCTATTATGGGGAGACAGGCCTCTTCATCACTCTGCACTTCCTGGGAACATTAATTGGAACATTTCCTAGAAAGACAAGGTAAAATGCAGTTAATAAATTCTGCATGTAATGATTAAATTTAAATACAGAGGTCAAGAGCCCTCATTATTTGCACTAAAATATTAAAAGGCTTAATATTTTATGCGGCTAAATATGCAGGACTGAATTCATTTCAAAAGAAAAATGTTTGCACAGAATAGAGTACTATTGGGGTCAAGCATGTAAGTGAGAAATTTTTATCCCAGAGCTGAATTGTTAATTTGTCCATGCAGAGCCTTTTGCTCCCACTTGGTCCGGTATGTGACTCATTGAATCATGGGAAAGCTAACAAAAACCAAGAGGTGTAACTGCATTATTTCTTATCTGAATATCCCTACACAGAGTGCTTTTTATTTTATTCTCACACTGGCTTCAGACCAGGTCTTTTTATGTGGATATAAAGCACTGAAAATACACTCACTTCAAGTAGAAATCAATGATTTCAAAGAAATGTGTGCTCCTCTCATCTCTCTCTCTCTCTCTCTCTATCAGACAATTCAGTTCAGAAGGGAATGCATTTCCTGTATGTGTGACCAGAAGGACGGATTCTCCTTCCTTTTATGTAAGTAGATATAAACTATTATGATGCTACAGCTATTGTGTCAATTTCTTCCATGTTATAAAGAGGATATATCCATTTTATGGAAATATCTGCTAGTTGGTAGCTAACCATGCCTCCAGTCAAAAAAAAAAAATAAGAAGGGTTGAAAGAAGGACTGATTCCCATTTGATACTACTTTTTGCTCCATTTACCTCATATCTACTTAATTACAAGCAGGAGAGTGGGTAAAAACATTCACGACAGCTGGAATTACAAGTCAAGGGAAATTGTCATAGGTGAGAAGAAATATCCCCAAAAAATCCTACTTTGCATGGCTGCATGTAAACGGGAATATTAGTGGAATGTTCATTTTCATTATGCCATGCCATGATGAAAAAGCCATGTAAAACGATTTGGAGGAATATTGTCTTTTTATAGAATAAGGGCAAAAACCTAAATATTTTGTGCATGTAAACATAGTCATTGTGTGAGTGCAACATGTTTGTTCATGTATTTCAACACTGGCTGAGTCATTCACAGTTCCTGCATACTCATGCTTTGGTTGTTACACTTTTAATAAACCTCTTCATATATAGTCTATATCCACGACCTTCCACTCCTGGGATTGCTCCGTTGCCGCCGGAAATTCTGCCATATATCCTTCTTTTCAGTCGGATGTCCTTTGCGTCATTTTAAATCCGGTGGATTTCTGAGGACTATGGTTAACTGCTCCTCAGATCTCTGCAGGGTAAATCTAGACCGATAGCTAGACTGTCTGTCCAATCTGAGTTTTCTGTTGCACAACTTAAACAACTTTTGAACATACACATGCTAAACTAAACATTCCTTCCCGAGGCTGTTTTGCAGCAGCACTGTGGCTCTGTCCGGGGCTTAGCAGCAACAAAGACGGTTGTGATTGGTTTAAAGAAATGCCAATAAACCATGCCGGAATGCAGTGTAGACTAGCCAGAGTCCTTCTCTGCAACACTGTAGAGGAAGGTCTGGCAATGCAAGACTACTTTATATACAGTCTGGTACAAACAAGGGGGTCTAACTAGGGTTAACGGTCCAGTTGTTGCAAGGACAAATAACCAGCAACAGGTGACCTCAACACTCCGAAATCTCCACACGGAGTGACCAACATTTGGAATCACAGAGTAATGAAGGGAGAGCTCATCACACAGATTGTACTAAGTGACGGCTAACTGCGTTGCACCAGAGCTGAAGTGGTTTAAATCTTTGCGGCCATTAGAATTGAGGTTGTATTATGATTTTTAGTGAACACAGATATAGGTTGAAGATATTGCGCCAATCTTATTACCAGTACAAACATTGTTAGCAGGTACCAAAATTCTACACCACCTAGAGAATACTATTATTATTATTATTATTATAACCTTTATTCATTCAGGTAGGGCCATTGAGAGCAAGCTCTCTTTCCCAATGACGCCCTGATTACAGCACGAATAAAAGGTAAATAAAACAATCTCAAGAAATTACAGTACAAATAAATATTCTGATCATAAAACAATACCCAAATTACAATATGTAAATAAAACAAAAACAAGTGAGAATCACTGGTGTAGTTAAGAGGGCTATTTAATTTAATCAATATAAAATAGTACATTATAGCTTCAAATGTATTATTTTTGCAATTGATCACTGTCATGACCAAAATGGTATTAAAGTCACAACTAAAACTAAGGATACGTATGTCTTGATTTTCATAGCAAAAAGATTTCACTTTGACTTTTAACTTCATCTACAGAAAATTATAGGAAAGAGTCCAGACTTCACAATCATCTCAGACAACTTGACTGGCTTATAATCAGTATCTGGTAGACTAATATATCAGTTTAAACCTGCTAATTACTATATAATCACCTGATACACTCATACACTTGTTGATCAATTACAGAGAAGACAGATGAACTCCATGCGTCTTTAACGGCACAACAGATCTGCTTTCCATCAGCCCACCGAGAGATTGTGGAAATAAAATCCAATTCTGCAGTTTTTCTGTTCATCGCTTGCATACATTGGTAGGACAAGTCACACATGAATAGCAGTGGGGCAAGTCTCTTCTCCAGCCCGATTAGTTCTGCTCCAGAAATGTGGAGAGTGACAAGCTAATCACCGCCATGGCAACAGTGAACAAAAGGCCTCCGAGCGACTGATCAATGATCCGCGGGATCGGCGACAGCATGAGATGCACGGCTTCATCCAACACAATGTCAACATGAAGCATGCAAGACATGCATGGAGAGGTTGTCAGACATTTTAACCTGCTTCTATGTCCAATGACACCATTAAGATGGAACAGTTGCATTACTTTCATAAACATCTTTGATCACAGGTATTTTTTTTTCTATGGAACATTGCATGAAAAAGGTCAAAACTGCATTAGGAAACTTGGTATTTTGTGCCATTATTCTATTCAAAGAAAACTCCTATCCCCGAGGGGCAATTTGATTTACAGCCAGCAGAACCACACACCAGACAAGCAATGTAAGAATCACAAAAACAACAAATGAAGCATAATATAAACATCAAAAAGGCAATAAATAAATAAAACATAAAACTATATACTTTCTTTGAAAGTCCAATGGCTGTTGGGA